>CM037786.1:3674708-3724708 GCA_021229015.1 Solen grandis
ACAAGGTGTGGTATGGTTTATCCATATGTAAAAATGAACAAGCTGAATTACCAGGAATTCCTAACAGTAAAATCATTAACAATATAAGGAGCACCATTCAAAAAGCCTGCTTAAATAGTTGTTAAAGCAGCAACGATACTGGGGTATAAATATTCATTTATTTACCTTTCACTTCAACATCCTAACCAATGATTAAATACAGGAAGGCATTCAGAAAATACTGTGTTTCAGGCAATGAATAGCCACAAGAAAGAAGAAAAAAGAAAAGAAACTACGTCCAACAAAGTTATTTCCATTCTCACAACATATTTACAGAAAAAAAAAGGAATAAATCTTGCAAAACTGACAAATAATTAAGGTGAAAGGTAAGAGTCAAAGTAAGCAGCTTTTTATTTTTAAATATGGCAAGATTCCCAATTCCTAGAAACACAGCATTTCTAAGCCTAATATATGGAAAAGGCAATATGGTAAAACAAATATCAACTTGACAATAGTCAAATACACAGTGACAATATTAGTATCAAAAGAGACAAACAGATAGTTATTTACCCTAAATCCACAAAATTTTGGCTTAAGTGTGCAGTTTTTATTTAATGGTGCTAAATTAATGATGTGGGGTCTAATAAACTTAAGACATTTAGGCCAAAGTTTGACAATCAAAGTCAAACACAGATGATGAGCCAATCTCCCATCAAGCCAAATTCTTAACCCTTAGGCACCCTTAGGCTGCAAATCACAACTTTCAGGCACAGGCAAAAATCATTACAAGAGCTGGCTGATCAGGTTCTACACTATCTATTGTAGAGTTTCTAAACTGATCTAAATATCAGAATTCATGTCGCAATATTCTTTGTGTAATATATTAAATTTTCATAGCAAGCTTTAAGATATTAACTACTGGTACCCTGACACAGTACCAAGATAGTGCAGAGGTAAGCACTTTGCTTCTCACTAATGCGTCCTGGGTTTGAGTCTCCGTCATTATTTTAACTTTGATCATATCTCCAAGCATGCTGGTGACCTCCCATAAATAATGGCCTGATATGCCAACCACCCAGTCACTGATGGGATTTACACAAATAGCATGAACTTCATAGATTTTGTATTTTGATATTATAAGATATAATACTTTCACTAAAAACTATGCAGATTTGAGTATAACATCATTTGAGAATACTGGTGTACTTCAGATTCTTTTTAAGTATTAATGATATTGGAACAAGATTTTTTAAAAAAAAAAAAAGTATGAGGTTCATGATACTGAGCAAATAACATATGCTCTTGCAAGGAGAACGTTCATCAGTATCTCAAGTATCTCAACTGAATACCAAACATGTTTTGATAAAAAATAGCAACCCAATTTCTATCACTACATTAAATGTCCTGTTCAGTTTATCTAGTTGATCCAGTTTTCTTTTGATTTGTGAGATAATCTGATTTTATATTCCAAGATAAAATCCTCTTTTGATAGCTAAGAAAATTGAATGTTTTCCCCTAAATATTCATAAAATTGACAATGTTCCATTTAAATAAATTCCCCATTGAAATATCCATTATGTCATGGTGTAACTTTTAGATTAACTGTTAGATATTCATTTACTTCTTCTTAAATTGAGAGGAAGAGTGAGAATGAAAGAGGTTTAATTAGTCAAATGAACATAAACTAGCTACATTCATTGTTTAGACTATACTACAAACAGATGGTACATATAAATATCAATTATAACAATAATGTCTCGCAAAATTTTAAAAAAAAAAAAACCCCCCCCCACTTTTAGCTTGCAAACAACAATTAACAAGTATCTCCAATCATAAAAAAAAAAAAAAAAAAAAAAAAAAAAATATCTTGCACCACTTAACAAAAAACATAACTGTAATAGGAATAAACTATCTTCCCTAGTAATTGGTCATTTTCAATCTTTTTACATCATTAAAGAAATGTGCAGTGTTCTGGCAATAGATAAAGACGACAATATTCCTCCAAATGGTTTATCAAAATATAAACTTACAGATAGTCAACCAAACTGTTTATCAGATATTCAACCAAACTATTTATCAAACTATAATCTTACGGATATTCAACCAAACTATTTATCAAACTAAATCTTACGGATATTCAACCAAACTATTTATCAAACTAAATCTTACGGATATTCAACCAAACTGTTTATTAAACTATAATCTTACGGATATTCAACCAAACTGTTTATTAAACTATAATCTTACGGATATTCAACCAAACTGTTTATCAAACTATAATCTTACGGATATTCAACCAAACTATTTATCAAACTATAATCTTACGGATATTCAACCAAACTATTTATCAAACTAAATCTTACGGATATTCAACCAAACTATTTATCAAACTATAATCTTACGGATATTCAACCAAACTGTTTATCAAACTATAATCTTACGGATATTCAACCAAACTATTTATCAAACTATAATCTTACGGATATTCAACCAAACTGTTTATCAAACTAAATCTTACGGATATTCAACCAAACTATTTATCAAACTATAATCTTACGGATATTCAACCAAACTGTTTATCAAACTATAATCTTACGGATATTCAACCAAACTATTTATCAAACTATAATCTTACGGATATTCAACCAAACTATTTATCAAACTATAATCTTACGGATATTATACCAAAATGTTTATCAAGCTATAATTTTACAGACATTCAACCAAATCGTTTATCAAACTATTCTTCCATGACAAGAATTAATGAAGCATCTTGCAAATAAATATCTTCTCTATTTATTCATCAATAAATCTTATTGCAACAATATACAATCACCTTCAGCCTTGTCATCACAAAACAATATCGGAAAGTCAGATTAAATCTGTCAACACGCATGGTCACTTTACAGCCACTGGGAAGTATTGTATTGAATCACTTAACATACTACAATGGACTTAAGCCTGTGTTAGAAGTCACCTCTACTGAGCAGCCAACCTTTCTAAGCAGCCAGTTTTCAGATTTGTTGTTTTAAGCAACCACCTGCATTAATCATAAGCCCCATTTCTGTTATTTCATTAACTGGCCACTTGATACAGACCTGAATTCCATGAACAAATATAAGTGCTAAGTAACACTTCAGTACTCAGGGGGAAAGTGTCATCATTCTTATTTCTCTGATTGGAATATCAAAATATTTCATTTCTTAATAAATATTGTTAGATATTAAGGTAATAATTCATGTCATCTTAGTCCTGCACTTGAGTATTTCTTAAAACAGTAACAGTGTGATGAGTTTCTACTTATTTAGGTACAGTCAACCCTTCATACACAGACAGTGTTTGTAAATCTCGTTTTGGCCGATGTACTGAGAATTGCTGCCGATACCAGAAGCCAAATTTGCTGTTCTATAGAGATTAATAAATCTGTCACATAACTTTTAATGCCGGAACCCGAGTTTGCCATTGTACTGAATGCTGATGTATTGGGGGTAGACTGTATTAATGTATTACTTAGCACTAAGTATTGTTAGTGGAAGTCCAGCCTGATTTGATAAACTTTCTGCTGGGATTACATCTCGATATATTCTCTTCACATACATAAAACATCTTATCTGCCCTACCATGCTTGATTACACTGTTACCCCTATCATTTATTCACCCATCTTTCTTATCTCCAACCTTATACTGACCTGGAAACAGTTACTTCCCTTTATCAACATGAGACAAGCTTTCATTGGTCAGTTATTAGTCTAAACACACTGACTTCCTTAAAAAAAAAGGCCAGAGATAACTCTATCCACAAGTATATGATAGATTCTGAATGACTTGTCAAAAATTTGGGCATCAACATAATAATGCTTGCTTGTTTCTTAGACAAACATGCAAATATCTAGATTCAAATTTCACTATAAAATAACCATGTTTAAAATGAAAAAAAAATCAGGGCAATCTCTTAAGACTTCCCTTTCAAAACTGCTGTACATCAAATTTAAACACTCATGCAATACATATTATACATGTATTATAAATGGCTCTTCAGAAAACAAGGTATAAGAAGTTGGTAAATGTAATTCTCACTGTTGTCTATCACCGGTTATGGCAATTATCTTGCGATGCCAATAGCTGAATATCGACCAAGCAATTCATATTGCTATACAAGCAGATTATTATCTTGCCATGATATTTCACTTTCAAACCAACACACAGTCTCTCAAAAATGTACAAATGATTTTAAAGTCATATCTACTATAAAGCAAAAAGTACAAATTGGTCCTCTAGTTAAGCAAGTCTTTGATTGAACACAGTTTCCTATCAGTTCTTAGTATTGCTATAGAATTTCTTATTTATTAGAAAGATGAGCAAATTAACATTGATTTTAGTTTTCCCGAACATTTCCATGACGGCAACTCCCTCATACTGTAACTGGAGTAGGTCCTGAAATATGCAAACAAGTTGACTAATTATCATTCATTTGAGTCAAGTTCTATGGTCATAAAGCTGAATTATATTTTCTAACAGTAGGGATAACCTAGAAACAATGTGTTTTTAAGTTACTTAAATTTTGTCAATTCCTATTGCAACTATATTTTCTTTCTGAATAGTAATGTTTTACTAAACTGCAATGAGAATAATTATCATTTTATCCTGACATGTAAATTATCATCACTGTAAAATATCATTGAATACCATTCACATGTACTAGTATATAACAATTTTCATGTCTAGAAAAAAAGACACCTCTGGTACCCCAAGGTCATCCTTATAAAAACAAGAGGGTCATAATGGCCCTGAATCGCTCACCTGATTATAAATGAACAACATATGTTGGATTTGACCTACTTTTTGACCCCACATGACCCACTTTCGAACTTGTCCAAGATTTTATGGAAACAGACATTCCAACCAAGTTTCATGAAGATATGGCCAAAAAAATGTTGCCTCTATAGTGTTTACAAGGTTTTTCTATGATTTTACATCATGACCCAATTTTTGACCCCACATGGCCCAAATTCAAACCTTTCCAAGATTTTATGGAAACAAACATTCTGACCAAGTTTCATAAAGATTGGGCCAAAAATGTGGCCTCTAGAATGTTAACAAGGTTTTACTAAGATTTGACCTTGTGACCTATTTTTGACCCCACATGACCCAAATTCGAACTTGTCCAAGATTTTATGGAGAGAAACATTCTGACCAAGTTTCATGAAGAATAGCCTAAAAATTTGGCCTCTAGAGTGTTAACAAGCCAAATTGCTGACGATGCAAGACGCATGTCGCAGATGACGGACGAAGGGCGATCCCAAAAGCTCACCTTGAGCACATTGTGCTCAGGTTAGCTAAAAATATCAGTAATCCTTCCAAACTTAACCCTTCTGATATTAATCCTTCTGAAACCAATCTTTACAACATTAATCCTTCCATAACAACCCTTCCAAATTAACTCTTCCAAAACTATCCCTTCCTATATTAATCGCTTACAACATTAATCCATCCAAAACTAACCCTTCCGATATTAATCCCTTACAACATTAATCCTTCCAAAACTAAACCTTCCAATATTAATCCTTCCAAAACTAACCCTTTTGATATTAATCCTTCCAGAACTAACCCTTCCGATATTAATCCTTCCAAAATTTACCCTTCCGATATTAATCCCTTACAAATTAATCCTCCAAAACTAACCTTCCGATATAATCTTACAACATTAATACTTCCAAAACTAAACCTTCCGATATCAATCCCTAACAATATTAATCCTTTCAAAATTAATTGTGTCATAGTAGACCGCTATATTCCAGGAAATATTTCTACATTCCCTGTTTATTCCTCCACATACCTGGAATATCAGCTCCACTTTCTCCACATCGATACCCATGAACTTGGCACTGACTTTAAACACGCCTGGATCTGCTGTGGCTGCTATCTCAAAGTGTGCATTCTTAAATCTGCAAAATCGAAAAATGTTTAAATCAACAGCATCAAAACTCTTGTTACATTACTATTCACATGAACTGTATGTATTTAGTTTTGACATACTCTCATACTGTCTTATATATAATACTTTGGGACACTCATGTAATCTGCAGAAGCTTAACGGGAAAAGTGTGATGGACAGACAGATGGACAGACAGATAGAAAAGTGATCCCTATGTGTCACTTACAGCAGGTGACACAAAAACCGTTAAGATTTACAAGGACAGAAGATGTATGACAGCGGTACTTACTGGTTCTGTGAGAGCCCCTCTATCTCTAGGATGACTCCCTTCTCATGCAGTTTAGCACCACTGTACTTTATGGAACCCTGGGCCTTCTTAGCTGCCTTGTTTGCCTTGGCTTTGTGAGACCTGCATTCAGAAATCAACCATATTCACTCTGCTCTAAGAAATATAGATAATCAACATGATATCTGAAAAAGGTGGTTTTGGTCTAGAAATGTTCTTATTTCAGTACTTTGCAGCATATCTACAGTCAGGTTTAGATACTTCATTATACTGTACAGCAATATATGTATATGGTCATGCCCCTTAACCCTTTCCCTCATAGAGGACACCATGAAAAGACCTATGCAAACAGCATAAAACCAGATCAGCCTGCGAGTAACTCGCAGGCTGATCAGGTTTTATGTTGTTTGCTGCTCCTCAGTGGTCTGGAAATGAGGATTTTGTAATTAAATTTGGTAAGGTTTAACTGTGGTTTTCTGCAGATCAGGCTTTATGTGATACCTATTGAGGGCGTCAAAATGAGTATATATGAGGGAAAGGGTTAAGTCAACAACACAAATCACACAATAAATACTTGGAATTCAGCATTTGACTATGTAAGTTACTGTAAACACTCATGTATTGTGCACACTCATGTATAGTGCGCATCCCGAGTTTGAGGTTCAAAACCTTGGGAAAAATCTATTTCCCTTCTATAATGTGCATTCATTTTTCGTACATCGAGGAGGTCGCCATTTTGTTTAGCCGCAGGTGTTTTGCGGATATTCGATTGAACTACAGGTACAAAAGTTCTACTGCTTCCGAAAGTCAGTCATGCGATGAAAATAATTCACACCTCTAGTATCCACATTCAGCTTGCATTGTTACGTCAATGATCTTTATGGCCAATAGTTTGAGTAATTGTCTTCAAATATTGATGCCTTGATGCTTGTTTGTTGCAAGTTCCATTCCAATGAAATTTTAAGTACACATTTAACCAAACAGTTTTGTCCAAAATGAAACTAACTAGCTAGAATATCATCTAATGTACTAAAAACAATAGCTGATTGTATAATCATATCATAATGACAGTCATGGTTTGTCTCAGTAATAACGATGCGAATATCGCATTTGGCTTCATGTCAATGAATTTTTATGTAAAGTACAGTGCAGTACTGAACAAGTTCTGGGTGATTCACACTGAAACTATAAAAAAACGAGAACAATGGTTTCATAAGCATTTCTTTCACAATTATATTAAAGAAATCACAAACAGACTACATTTTTCTGGCAAGTATATATGAAAGAGCTTTAATACCAATTTAAAATATGAATACAAATCATATAGACTTCGTCGATTGCCGATCTGGCTTCCTAGTGGGTGGGGTAAAGTTTATAAAAAAACACAAAGGAAAAACTGAATTCACATGCATTGTGTGCACCCCTTCTCAGAAATTGAAACTGAAGTCATAGAAATGCGCACAATACATGTGTGTTTACGGTATAATGGACCAAAACTGTGAATGATAAAAACTACTTCTTCAAAGATTTTGTTTACGTGAATGAAAACTATCACATAAGGTGACAAATGTCCCAACTTGTCTTCATGTAATGTGAGAGTGGGATAAGACAGGTATTTCAAACTCCAAATAGAACTAGAGGCTAAGAAGAAATTTTTGTATTGCATCCCCATGACTTATCTGAAAGGGGTTGAAGCATTTCACAACAAAGCTTACAAATTAAAAAACAAGTGACAAAGCTGTTTAAATTTTAAAAAGAAAACTTGGGTATGAAATCCTATAACTGTATAAAGGATATTTTCAACCACCCTGTTTCTCATACAGGGCAACACTGTTCAAGATTTTAGAAAAAAAAATTTGGTATGGAATCCTTAAACTGTACAGTGTCTTCTCACTGATCTCCACTTCTTTGGAGGGATGCAATAATACAAGACACGACCTGGGCCCACGTACCTGCCCTTCTGCTGAAGGTTGTCAATGCACGTCTTGACATACTGGTTGTAGTAGTCCACCTGTGCCTCGTAGAACTTACGCTTCTCCTCCAGACTCTTGAACGTCATGCGCAGCTTGCACAGTTCCTGTTTACGGTTGTTACGGTAACGTCGCTGGTTTCGAATATCCTGCAGAAAAATATATTGCAAAGTGAACCTATACTATTCTGCATTTATTGAACTGTAAATAATAGGGTTCAGAAAGTGTTCCTTTGAAAACATGTGCCAACTGCTGAAAGAAGCATGACAGGAAAAATGTGACAGAAAAAGTGTGACAGACAGACATAGTGATCCCTATATGTCACCTCTGCTTACTGCAGGTGACACAAAAACACATTTTTGATGAAAACACTACATTAAAAGTAAAAGACACTCTTAAGTGCTGCTATACAAGCTGTTTGTCAAAATTTAACTGTAATTCACATTTACTACTGCAAACCAATCTTACCGGTACTTAGCTGACATAAACATTTGTGTATTACAGACAGCTGCCAATTGGAAGGATATGAAAGTTTGCATACCTCAATCTTGTGGACAAAAAAATATCCATTATAGGTGAGATGAGCACAATTTGATGATTTTACTGAATCCATATTGGCCACACAAAATCACATAAATACAGTATGCAAGACTGGCTAGTAAAACTGGATGTCTAGCTGAGTTTCAATGTCAGAATGGGCATTGAGTACGTTTTGGTTGCCATGACAACAGCCATACCTTGGCAATCAAATTGATGATTTCCTGGTAGCCATCCTTGCGTGTGACGACATTTGCCAGTTCAAGGTTCTGTAGACTCTTCTTTATCTTGGTCTTCATCAGGTGTAGTGGCAGACGGCAGTCGCCCGCCATTGACTGGGCACGCACTATATTTCCGTCTGAACGTGCCGCACGCTTATCTCGCATGTCACGCTTCTTGACTAGTGCTTGGTGAAGTTCCTCCTGCAGGGTTTTATAGTTTTATTTTTTTTTAATTAATCCAACAAATGAATTATTTAGAATCTGTTTTTCAATATGTATCATCATAATAACTTAAATGGTTACCTACATAATAATGTACTTTTACTTATTTTCCTCACTTAAAGTAAATAAACATCATGTGATTAATACTTTGTTTATATACTTCTATTTAAAAGTACTGCTTATATTGATATGATAAGCTGTTTCACTGAACATAATCTATGACACAAAGTTTTTCTTCTCTAATACTAAGACACCCTCAATGGAATCACCATTTCTTGCATATAAGTTCCCCCACTGGACAGACAAGCAGTATTATACCTTATTGATGTAAACTTTACAGTTTCTTGTCATATAAAATGAATACATATAACCACACGATTAAGTGGAAGAAAATCATATGTGTATGTGTTCTGTATTCTTTAAAGTCAACAAAATGGAGCCACTCATATGCAATTCATAATTTTGACCTTTGCTGAGAAAGGCTTCATGTTTGTGTGTGTGGTTGTAATATCCAGCCAGACCCTCCCTCAATAACTTTGAGACTTTGTCTACAGACGACAATCATATTGTTGTCTCACAATATTCCATTATCTGACCAACCAGTCCTGGGACTACCCTTACATACTGGGCACATGGCAAGGATGCTAAGCCATTACACAATTCTAAGACTTTGGAATGATACTACCCTCCAACACCCTCCAGTTCCCAAGGCAAATACTCTAACCACTCGGCCTACAGGAATGGTATGAGACACAGCATTTCAGGGGTGTAGGAATAAGAGAGTGTGTGTTTGTGTGCTCTTGTACCTTAGTTTTTTTATATTTCAGCGTTTGGGTCAGGGTAAGGGTTTGGGTTAGGGCTAGGGATATTTTTTATGGGTAGTGTTTGTGTTTGGTTTGGTTTTGGGGCTGAAAAATTAGTTTGTTTCAAACCTCAGAAAAATATACCTCACTAATTACAACATTCTAAGAGGTAGAAACTGTAACAGCTAGGTATGAATAAGACATGGGATACCTCCCTAAGATAGTAACACAAGACTCTGTGTGTGTACCTGTTCATCAGTGGCTTGAGTCTCCAGGATCTTGGCAAGACTGTCTCCTTGCTGACAGGCTATCACATCCACCACCATCCGCTTGGTTCTGGTCAGAAATATACAGAATGGTAGTCAGCATAGTGATACAGTAAGCTTGCTCTGTAATAATATCTATCATTATTGTACCTTGAATTGGAGAAATAATACAATCATGTTGGCTTTCACTGCTATTTCACACTCATTAACTCAGACATAAAACTAGAACTATCACTAAATGCTTTGATACAGGAGAAGCCAGACTCCAGGTGGAGCATCCTTGATTTTTGAGAAAATAATTATTTTTCGTGCCTCTAAATTTTGGGACACTTTTAATTTCATATAATTTTTTACTGACTTTAGTTTTGGGACAAAATTTTATTCTATAATTACCACCCAATGCTTTTTGCCTCTATACCATTACCATTTCATATGGCGTTTTAGAAGCAGTGCATGAAATTAACATGTTGTGATACTTACTTTAAACAGGTGAAGTATTATTCATTTATCTAATAAATAAACCAGACAGATACTCCAAATGTTTATCTTCATTTCCCACTCCTCTTTGCTCTTCCCCCACCCGTGAAACTTTGTTGCATGTTAAAACAACATCGTGCCTCAGGGAACGGAATGGGGTAGGAGTCAGGTGGGAGGGGTGTGTACTGTACATTTGCATACATTTGTCATTAATTGGCAAATGTAGAAAAAATATGCAGACAATAACAAGCAACACAGTGGTCTAATTAACAGAAGATGAATAAGGGGTCTGAGACTGTATATGTCCTTGTGTTTGACACGTCTCAATAATGTTGTATACATAAATGACATTAGAATAGCAATTCTTGTTTGATTTATAAGTCCCAGAAAATACACTTCCAACAGGCCTGAAGAAAGTGTAAATATAAAACTTTATGTGTCAAACATTGTAATTGATGTTAAATAAATAAAATTTAAACTTTAAAACACAAATATTTTTTTATTATTAAAGAATCTTATATATATAATTTTAATTTTTAAAAATTTTTTATTTTTTTGTTTGGAAGTTTTGGAATAATTTTTTTTTTTTTACTGTCCTATCAGTGATTACGGTACATAATATATAGGTTATGATAGAAAGTAATAAGTAAGTAAAGTATTAATTTAAAGTGGATAGAGGATCAGTTATGGATGTTTGGCACAGTAGTTTAAAAGTGTAGAGTTACAGTTCTTGGACACTGCACTTCTCCTAGTCGCCATCTGTCTATAATTTAAGTTTCAAGTCAATACCATGTATAATTTTCGCGTTACGTACTGGACAAGAAAAAAAAAAAATAAGAAGAAAATAAAGGGAGATAATTCAACAAGAAGGCCAAGATGGCCCTGAATCGCTCACCAGAAAAACATTGCCTTCATTGTCAATTATAGTATTATGAGTAATACTGAATACATAAACAATGCAGGAGTATAGCAAGAACATCTAAATTCTACCCAAAATTGTACATGCCATCCAAATTTTGAAGGTCATAGCTCTAATAAAATCAAATGACTCCTGGCCCCATATTCTCGAATTTAAGGCTCAAATTTGACTATTATCCTGAAATCCCTTACTTTTGAGAACACATGGCCTGGGGTGGGGACAATTTTGAGGACCATGATTTGAACAGACATGATTCAGGTCCACAAGTAAACTTCTTAACTCCTGGTTTGTGTTTCCCAAGAAGAAGATTGCTCTACTTATTCCTATATATGTAAAGTCTACATAAAATCAAGTGACACTTGGCCATGATTTGAACAAACTTGGTAGAGGTCCTGTAGGCTACGTTACACACTAAAACTATAAACTCTAGGCCTTGTGGGTTCTGACAAGAAGATTTTTCCAGTTTTTCCGATTGAAGTCTATGTAAAATCAGCTGACCCCTGGGGCAAGGCCAATTTTGACCCCAGGGTCATGATTTGAATAAACTTGGTAGAAGTCTACTAGACAATGCTACACACCAAATATCTTAGCCCTAGGCCTTGTGGTTTGGGAGTAGAAGATTTTTGAAGATTTTACTTTTAAAAACCATTTTTAGCTTCTGTGACCCAGATATGCAATTTTTCTAGTTTTTCCTATATAAGTCTATGTAAAATCAGCTGACCCCTGGGGAGGGGCCAATTTTGACCCCAGGGCCATGATTTGAACAAACTTGGTAGAGGCCTACTAGGCCATGTTACACACCAAACATCTAACCTCCAGGCCTTGTGGTTTCTGACAAGAAGATATTTTTTTAGTTTTTCTTAAACAAGTCTATGTAAAATCAAGTGACACCTGGGGCAGAGCCAATTTTGACCCCAGGGTTATGATTTGAACAACTTGGTAAAGGTCCATAAGACAATGTCACACACCAAATATCTAAGCTCTAGGCTTTGCAGTTTCGGAGAAGAAGATTTTTAAAGATTTCACTTTAAAAATCTATATATGCAATGGACTGGAACTATTTGAACAACTTTGGTGGACCTTCATGCACAGAACATCCCAGGCAATTTTCATCAAATTTGGCCAAGTGGTTTAGGAAGAGATGTTGTTTAAAGAAAATTGCTGATGCCAGACGCACGCATGGATGACGGACATTAAAAGGCGACCACAATAGCTCACCATGAGCATGTTGTGCTCAGGTGAGCTAAAAATGGGACCAGGCAGAGTTATAGTTTTTGGACACTGCACTTTTCCTAGTTGCCATCTGTCTATATTTTCAGTTTCAAGTCAATACCTTAAATAGTTTTCAAGTTAGGTTTTGGACAAGAAAATTCCAACGAACTGACCGACCGACCCAACAAACCAACCAACCTACCACAAGGTGACTCCTAAATCCCCCCCACCACACAAAGTTTGTTTTGCAAGGGTATAATGATAAGGACAGTGTACTGTTAAGAGTCAAATGATCTGGTTATCTTTCACTGATATTTACCCACCTATCACTTGTGGTCATGAAATGATAAAGACAATGTACTAACCTGATAAGGAGAGTCTTGATGTCAGTCTGGTCATCTTCAGGCACTTCAAACTTGTTGGTGAGAGTGAGTGTGATCTCCGTCTTGGCCAGCTGGACATGGATTTGTTCCTCTAGACTCTCGTTGTCCCCGATCTCAACACCTGACCACAAATACATAATACATAAGAGTGTTCTTTGAAAAACAAAGCATGACAGAAAAAGTGTGATGGACAGACAGATGACAGAAAAGAGGTCCATATATGTCACCTTTGCTTACACAAAAATCATATTGGAACAAGGTTCCCGCTATCGAGCACAAAAGGCTCCGAGTTACTTGAATTTGTGCACAGGTTTAGAAACCTTTTCTTTGCGCATTTGTTTCAGTTCTATGTAACAATATATAGACTTGTTTGGTAGATGAAAATCAAGCATTGCATAATTACAAAGTACTTGAAGCTTATAATGAAGATTTTAACAAACATATATACCAAGGAGTTCATGTCCAAAGGGCACATCTCCAAGGTCATCCAACAAATCATGCAGAGGATCACTGTTGTCTGGGGCAACACGGCTCTGGTGTTCCAACAATAACTGAAAAAAACAAGACTCATTTATACTGTTCTTCTTTTCCATAGGGAATAATGTTTAATAGTTGATTTTGAAACATGTACTCGTATATGTGGGTTTTGAGACAGCACACGCTACAGTTTTTCAGTTGTAACAGTAATAGGAGATTCCAATATAGGTCTAAAATATCACTAAAGATACTTCATTGCCCACACAATGAAGAAATTCCTATATCACACCCTAAAACTCCATCCATACAGAGAGGATATTTCTTTGTTTTGAGTGGATATGAAATATATCTCATCAACAGTAATACAATTTTAATATTTTCATAAATGCAATGCACAAGTAAACAAGAGGGCCAAGATGGCCCTTGATCGCTCACCTGAGAAAGATGATTGCTTAAGAAATAAAGATGCTAGAGTGTAAAAGTGAAATCTGGTGTTTTTTTTATGGTGAAAAGGGCATAACTCCTAAATTAACTAGTCAATATCAGTTATAATTGAACCCAAATGCGAGATTATGGTCCTTAGCACTGCCTTAAAGTTTTAAGATGATTGCTTAAAAGATGAATATGCTGGAGTGTAAACAAAGTGAAATATGGCATTTTTTTAATATTAAAAGGGGCATAACTCCTGACCTAATTAACGGATCTCAGCCATAATCGAACTCAATTGAAACATTATGGTCATAAACATTGTCATAAAGTTTGAAGATAATTGCTCAAAAGATGAAGATGCAAGAGTGTAAACAAAAAAAAATCATGCATTTTTTTATATTAAAAGGGGCCTAACTCCTGACCTAATTGACCAATCTCAGCCATAATCAAACTCAATCGAGACATTATGGTCTTTAGCATTGCCATAAAGTTTTATGATGATTGCTCAAAAGATGAAGATGCTAGAGTGTAAACAAAGTGAAATCTGGCATTTTTTGAATATTAAAAGGGGCATAACTCCTGAACTAATTGACCGATCTTGGCCATAATAAAATTCCATCGAGACCTTATGGTCATAAGCATTGCCATAAAGTTTGAAGATGATTGCTCAAAAGATGTTGATGCTAGAGTATAAACAAAGTGAAATATGGCATTTTTTTAATATTAAAAGGGGCATAACTCCTGACCTAATTGACGGATCTCAGCCATAATCGAACTCAATTGAGACATTATGGTCATAAACATTGTCTTAAAGTTTGAAGATGATTTCTTAAGAAATAAAGGTGATAGAGTGTAAACACTTAAAATTGTTGACGCCGCACGACGCACACCGCACGACGGACACTCACAGGATCACAATAGCTCAGCCTGAGCTTTGCTCAGGTGAGCTTAAAAGTGAAAATTTGATTACTTCAAGATGATTCCATGTTCGCTCAAAACAAACAACTGTTCTTCTATTTTATTCTAACTGCTGCTAAATATCCATACACATACACTTAAAAGCAGTGCTGACAGACCTTTATCACTCACACTGTGGGATATTGATTCTATCTCACTGATGAAATACTGTGCATAAAACACTTGGTTGCTTGGATATAACATATTTGATATTTGATGTTTTGAGTCATCAGTCAATTCTTTTGAATCTGTTTCTTATAAGCATCATCATGAGCTGCATTTTGGAGTCTTTTATAAAAATCACCATCAAACAACAAAATAAAAAGCTTCAATAATTGCCTGAAAAGTTAACAAGTATACACAATGCCCTAGTAACTGCATAACAAACCACTGTATGAACAGTGTTTATACAACTACATGTACATCTCAACTTCCAACTCCATCCACTTTGAATAGCCCCAGTGTAGTTCATACATCAATGAACCTTCAAAATGTGCATTTCAATCCTTAATTTTAATCCTTAATTTTAATCCTTAATTTTACTTACTGTTTTACACAAATAACAACACTTAAGTTGCATAGAAAGAATTTGGCATATTTAGTTAGAGAAAGAAATGAGAGTTGCAAGAAGGTACATTTAAGAAGGAAAGCACATTTTGAATTTTCTGGAGACAAAACATCAGACCCCATGTTCTCGAAAACACTTCAGCACGATCTAAGGCTTAAATTTTTGTATCAAGCTCAAATCCCTATTGAAACTAAAGGGCACAGTTTGGGTCTGAGTAGGAAAACCATACTTAAGAACCCTTTTTATTTTCCAGAACACGTGGCCCGAGATCACGTTGTTCTTGGATTGAAGTACCTGGTGAGTGTCCACTATCTCCTGGACAGAGATGTAGATGACCGGTTTGGTGATCATGGTCACATCTGTGTACTGGTCAATGTTGAACTTGACTTCTGGTTCCTCCACATCACACGCCGCCAAACAATACTTCCTGAAAACAGATATGTGTACACAAACATTATTCGCAATTACTTGAAAGTTTCTAAGAGCTATTCTCATGATGCATCAGGCCATACACAAATGAGTATGTACATATTCATTAAAACACAATTTAATAGAAATTGATAATAATTAAAATTTTCAACATTCTCAAATACATGATATGATTGGGAGTTAAAACAGCACATATTATAGAAATATAGCAGAAAAATAAATATACAATAAAAGAAACTTACAAATATCAAAATAATCGTCTTTTCACAATACTTATATCATTAAATCTTGTAACAACCATCAAATGCTTCTTATATTGATTTCTGCAATTAAGACTGTACACTAATGAACTATTGAGAAAATGCTTGTATGATAATGACTTTAATATTATTTTATGCTAACTGATGAAATACTGTGTCCTATCAGTGAGATAAAATCCATATCCCACAGTGTGAGTGATACAGATCTTCAGGAACTACTTTTTTATTTTGTCTTGGATGGATATGGCATATATCTAATCTCCAGGTGATACAATTTTCACATTTTCTCTTGCGCTACACACTTGTGAAAACATTGTAAATGTATCACTTCTTGATGAGATATTTAATATCCACCCAAGACACAAATATCCTCTATTTAATTGTGATTCTATTGCATCCAACTTTCATAACTCACTTGAATTTTTCATGGGCATCCTTGATATATGCATTCATATGGCCAAGGTACGAGCTGTCACCTCCAAACTGAAATGAGAAAAAAATCACAGGTTAATTGTATAAAGAAAAGGGTTGAAGGCAATTTAAATCTTGCCACAGTCAAGTGTTAAGTGCAAAAGACAGACAACTACTGAATCTTTGTAAAGAAGCTACTTAAATGAATTATAGATATAATCTGCTCAAGCAAGATGGCAGAAAAGTATAATATCAAATAAAACATTTGCAAGAAGTCTGTTAATTACTTGCAATACTACTTTAGGTGAATGCTATCTTGACTTTGTTATTGTGATGAAGATCACTGCTGCTGTAACAGTTAATCAGTCATATAGGGACATCCAGCTAATTACAGGTGGAACCACAACCTTCTGCAGAGCAAATGAAGCCAACACTAGTTGGTATCTATAGCAACTTAGTATCAAAGCGCACAGTGCGCTGAGAGACGGCAACGGGATTAACATTCTAAACCCAGCGTTTCTGAAGTTATTGAAGCAGTCACATGTCGACAAAAACTCCACCGCTGTTGCTACAGAGGTTCTGTTTGTAACATAATCCGGAGTAAAGGTCATGAACTTTTCATTCATAAAGAGCTGCATACCTTAGTAGGTCATTCTCTTTCTCTTGTACTAGCGAATTCTATCTGTTGTTTTGTATGTGTAGAAATTGACCAGATATTTGATTATTTAAGATACTAGAATGTTTGCCTATCTATTTCAAAGTTAAGAAATGCCCTGGGAGGAACCTAACTCGCCATCATGCAAAATATTGTGAAGACTACTTTAGGTCAATTACATACATACGGAGCACTACTTTTTCTTGTTACAGGAGTCGATCTTCATGTACGTAAGATGGGTTGCTGTTCTGGTTAAGAAATGTCACGTATATTTTTTTCACGCTTAAAATTTATGCTGCCAGTGCAAAATAATGGCAAAAGAAAACATGTTAACAAACAGTAACACACTAAAAGCGGTTAAGGTTATGATTTAAACGCCTGTGTAACATATTCCACTTGTATTCGTTAGTGCAGAATCGCATTGCATGGATCCGCACTAAGCGCAGAGAGGTACAGTTAAAAATGTTGTGGAAAATATGCAAATTAGCAAGGCCTGATTTCGATTTTCAGCATAAGACGGCTTATCGCCGTCTAATAAACCAATAAACTCACCCCTTTATTTGCTGCAGCAAACTGCAGAATTTTAGCAACGGAGCCGAGATTTCTACGCTGATCTGTAGTGAGAGCCTTCTCTACACTGACATTGATGATGTCAAACACATCAGGCGCAACGATAGCTGGGTTGATGTAGCGGTAGTACAGCAGGTTACCCACAATCTATAACAAGGGGGGATAACTTCAAACAATAGTCAATATATTTATATTAAACAAGTGGGCCATGATGGCTCACCTGAGTATCACTGCTTTAAAGGAGCAATCTTGGTAGAGGTTTACCCATAGAACATCTGTGCAAAAACATTTTGAAATCTGGCCAGAAATTTTGGAACAGAAGTCTTTTAAAGTTTTCACTATATACATTTAAGGCAAATTTAGCTCCGCCCCTGGCGACAATATTTTTTTGCAGATCAGAATAATTTTAGCAATCTTGGTAGACAGTTACCCAAAGAATATCTGTACTTAAACATTTGAAACATCTGTACCAATTTATTTTAAAATCTGGCCAGTAGTTTTGAAGAAGATGATTTTTAAAGTTTTCATATTTATTTTTCTTTTTGTTGCCATGGCAACCAGAGTTCTACATGGATCAAGTATATTTTAGGAACTTTTGTGACGGTTGACCCAAGGATCATCCCTGCCAAGTTTAATCAAATTCTGTCCAGTGGTTTCAGAGGAGATGTTGTTTAAAGGTTTCTCTATATACATACAAGGCAAATAAGCCCCGCCCCTGGCGGCCATGTTTTTTTACGGATCGAAATAATTTTAGCAACTTTGGTAGAGGTTGACCCAAGGAACATCTGTACCAAATTATTTTAAAATCTGGCCAGTAGTTTTGAAGAAGATGATTTTTAAAGTTTTCATTTTTTTTTTTTTTGTTGCCATGGCAACCAGAGTTCTACATGGATCAAGTTTATTTTAGCAACTTTTGTGAACGTTGACCCAAGGATCATCCCTGCCAAGTTTAATCAAATTCTGTCCAGTGGTTTCAGAGGAGATGTTGTTTAAAGGTTTCTCTATATACATATAAGGCAAATAAGCCCCGCCCCTGGCGGCCATGTTTTTTTACGGATCAGAATAATTTTAGCAACTTTGGTAGAGGTTGACCCAAGGAACATCTGTACCAAATTATTTTGAAATCTGGCCAGTAGTTTTGAAGGAGATGATTTTTAAAGTTTTCAAATTATTTTTCTTTTTGTTGCCATGGCAACCAGATTTCTACATGGATCAAGTTTATTTTAGGAACTTTTGTGACGGTTGACCCAAGGAACATTCCTGCCAAGTTTCATTAAATTCTGTCCAGCGGTTTCAGAGGAGATGTCGTTTAAAGCAAATTGTTGACGACGGACGACTCACGACGAAGGGCGATCACAAAAGCTCACCTTGAGCACTTTGTGCTCAGGTGAGCTAAAAATCATGATTTTATATTCTATTTTAAGTTAAGTTTTAAATATTCATTAAGTCATATATTTGTACATGAATATTCATGAGGTAAAGGATTAATCTCTCACTATTTATTCTATAAATAATTCAATATCTGACAAACCTTTAATATATCTTTTTCTTGAGCATCAGGGAATTTATTCTCCAAAGCTGCTCGCAACACTTTAGCCATATATCTGATACCATACCTGAAGAGAGAACAGTGGTACCAGATATTGTAAGTAAGGGTAAACTCTCAATTAACAAAAATATATATATAAACCCCCACATTAACTCTAAGTACGAGGTGTGTTCGTAAAGTTCTTGGACAAGTAAGAAAACAAAACCAAATGGTTGCTGATTACAGTAAATTTTATATTATCGTAATCGGTAGAATAATTATAATGCACATGTAAAATATTAAAAAAATACAAAGAACTATTGTAAAGTTACAATAAAACAAAAACAACAACTAACACTACCACGCCGCAGATTGACGATGTTACTCGTCACAAACTCAACGTTAACGTCACAACTTCTCAAAATATTCCCGGTTGCAATCGACACACTTTCTGTGGCGCTGTACTCACTTACTAAACACGTCCATAAACAAACTCTTCTGGTAAGTGGATAACACTCTCAGAACTTCCATTCAAAGAGCATCCAGGTCTGCAAACCTTTTCCTGCGCAACTCGGCTTTCAGACGCGGAAATAGAGCAAAGTCCATAGGCGCAAGATCGGGTGAGTAAGGTGCATGCGGAATCCTTTCCATACCCAGGAAGTCGATGGTGTCTAAGGTTTCGATGGCCTGATGGCGGGTGCGTTGTCCTGGTGGAAGATAAACTCTTCAATCTCCATGTCCGGACGTTTCCGCCTGAGCGCCTGCATCAAACATCAGCGGATAACCTGCAGTCAGAAATGAGAACATATTCAATGTTTCGTGTTATGTAAGCATTTTACAAGCACTTTATACAGTATGATAGTTATAATTATTTCGTAAGAACGATAGGACGATATAAATATTTACAAAAGTAAATTGCAAAAGCCTAGATATTTTTAAATAAAAATAGTATTCAATTCATGTTAATGTACCTTCTGATAGTATGCGGCATTTACTGTGGTCCCCGCTGGTACGGCGTGCGACAGTATCAGTCCGTGCACGTCCATGAAGAACATGAACATAAATTTCCCGGACGACTTCCAGGTTCTCGCCTTCTTCGGGGGGTGGAGAATCTGTGTGTTTCCATATCATTGATTGTTGTTTAGATTCTGGCTCGTACAAATACATCCACGTTTCATCCATTGTGACTATGTGGTGGAGAAACTGACAGCCCTCTCGGACATAGCGGAAATTATTAATGCGAGCGGCTTTCTGGTCCTCCATCAAAAGCCGAGGTACCCACCTAGCGCACACTTATTCATCTTCAAGGTTTCTGTGAGTATACGATATACAACATTTACACAGATTCCTGTCATGTCACTAATCTTGCGCACTGATCTTCGCCTGTCCTCACTGATGACTTCGCGCACCCGATGGACGTCCTCCTCCCCACGGCTTGGGCGGCCGGAACGTGGTTTGTCAGGAACATCTTCAAGTCCGTCACGGAAATTCTTGTGCCAGGCGAACACTAGACTTCTAGATACAGTTGCATTGCCATTTCCTTTCAAAATAATCTTAAATGTGTCAGTCAGTGTCATATTAGCACTGATACAAAATTTGATGACGCACCGTTGCTCAAGATTTAACGTTGTAGCCATGACAGGTCACCTAGCTTATTTTCCGTTTCCGAAATAACGGCCAAACAACTAAGGGGATGACGTCAGTTTTTTTTTAACATGACGTCAAATCATATGTCTGTATCAATTTCGCGCGTTTTTGATGTTGTAAAATAAATATATTTTGAAATTAATGATAGAATATTAATAATATTAGCAGAGTGCGGCAGGGTTTCGAGGGTACGTTGCTATGGTGACTGATATGTTCACTCTCTGTCTATATATACTTTTATATATCCACTTTAAAAAAAGTATAATGATAAAGCTTCAATTTGCTATATAAGTTATTATCGAAAACAGTATTAAAAAGAAGGGCTTGTCCAGGAACTTTACGAACACACCTCGTATATAACACTGCTCCAGTGACTGGAAAGGCATTGTGGTCCAGTGGTAACATACCTGACTGTGGGTCTGAAGGTTGTGGGTTCAAACCCCGTGCAAGGCAAGGATTTTTCATGGCCTTCCTAAGTGAATAGTACTGTAACTGTCTAGATGAAAAAGTATGTTGTAAGAATTTAATGCATTACATTTGTTTATTGGTTTAATGTCCCACTGACAGTTACTGTATACAAAAAGATCATTAAAAACCAAATAACTAAGCATAAACAGTTGGTGTGTTCTAGTGTCATTAAAAGTATCAAACTACAGTAGAATTATCATTGAAGGTGATAAATAAGCAAGCCTGTGTATTGATCCAAATACTAAGGAGCTCTAAATGAGGTCTTACTGTAAAATCATAATATTTCTTGGGGGATTAATTTTTGTTGATTTCGTGGACGCCGCTATCCACGAATTTATGTCCCCACGAAAAGTTTTCATTTATCATGTCAAACAGCTCGCCGATAATGACGACCTTCTTCCATACCCCAACAGACTTGAGTAAATTGAGTTCAATAATATATATAAAGTTTATGTTCTGGAATATAATGTATTAAAAAGCAAATAAACAAATCGCCAAAGAAAACTTCATAATGTTAGTTGTGTTACTTTTTGTGTTTAATGTACAAGTGCAACTAATTTTGAGTTGGTTTCCACCATAATTTACAGTACTCCACCCACTTTTGTTTATACTGCGGTCGCTGTACTAGTCGTGTTTTATGGTACATAGTTTTATAATATATACATGATATATGTACATGTATATATATATTACTCGTTTTATCCTTTCATTTGTGAAGTTTTGCTTCATTACAAATTGTGTCATAATTTTTTTTTGAGTACACGAGTGTCTTCAAGTTCCTGTGTAGATAAGCTGCATGGGTAGGAGAGATCCACCCTGTATTATGGCCAATATAGCACAGTGATTTGTCGTTGTCGTCAAGACGACTGATTTGACACCTGCTGTGCCCCCATTGTCCACTTGCCCCCAGTTCACTACAGGACATCCTGTCTAGCCCCAGTTGATGACGAGTGGGTCCGAGATATCATGCTGTGCCACAACTGTGGTGACCTCGGTTTTTATCCTAAGCAATACATGGCCGAAATATTACGAAAATTATATGGCCACAAGCTTAGATTTATTTACACTTACTTTGGTCTGATTATCGCTCCCTAAAAGTAAGTTCTGAAAACAGATCTTAACATATACTAAATGCCATGTCATTAACATACTATGATCAATATTAGGCTGCATTCTTTTCAACTTAAATTTTGTAAAGGTCTTCAAATCAACGTCCAGATAACGTTGAAATAAATAAATTAAAAAAATATTTTTTTTTTTCTAACGCACAAATCCACGAATTCTTGTCCCCACGAATATGTTTTTTTCACTGAATCCACGAAATTTCATCCCCACGAAATAAAATGATTTCACAGTATTTGATACACATTGTATTTTAGTAAGAGCAACACTTGCATTTGCCAAAGCTCGTCTGTTTTTTGTTTTGTTTTGTTTTCTCTCTCAAAATTTGGGAGATAAATTAAGTGAAAATGGAAGTAACAGTTATGGCCCAGTGGTTTTCCTGCCTATTTGTAGGGTCCTAATATCGGAAAAGTATGTGAAGTTTGATGGCAGACGGTTTACGGGTTAGAAAATTATGACCATAGTAAAAGTTTTTCAATTTATTTTTATTTTTACAAAAAGGGATATAAATTTGATCAAAATAGACACAATAGTTATGTCCCTTGATGTGAATGTAGCCCTTATGATAGTGAAAAAGTATGTGAAGTATGATGACAGAAGCTTTAATAGTTAGAAGTTATGGGCAAGGTTAAAGTTTTTCACTGCAACATTAATGCCGATACAAGAATGATGACAATACCTCAACTTTTTTTCTTTGAAAACAAACTAAAAAAGATAATAACAAACTGATCCTTCAAAATCTATCGAAAGATTTTGAAGACTAACGAGAGCTCTGCAGAGTGGCACCAATGCTCATCTACTTTACATGTCTAGGTAACGGGCTACATTAGTTTTTTAATGACAACGACAACAATGACAACCCAGCAATAATAATAGCTCGCCTTTTTCTTGGAAACAGACAAGCTAAAAATGGGCAACACAGGATAACTCCATGAACTTTGATCTCAAGTGATTTATAAAGTCCTGTAACATACGGTATTTTGTCAAGAGACTGCAGGATGGTGGTGAGGAAGCGGTCAGTCAGTGCCTGCAGCTGGTCCGTTGACTCCTGCAGCTTCTTCTGGACCTCCTCGTGTTTCAGAGCCTGCTCCGTTGACACGTCATATGGCAACTCACTGCACAAACACATACACATAGAATTTTGTATCCTCAAGTTTTTTAATAATGTCAATATAGAAGTTGTTATCCAAGATCATAGAACTGAATGCTGTATAACACTGAAGTTTTCTATTGAACAATAATGAATGCACTTTATAAGAAAATTATGATTTCTAAAGAATAAAGATGCCACTACTTTTATTATTATATTTTACCTATGTCAGTACCAGTATCTACAGCAACATACCTAGAATTACCTATCTCAGAGCCAGTCTACAGCAATGCACCTATATAAGGTTTGTCTATCTCAGTACCAGTATCTATAGCAACATACCTTTTTTTGCCAGTTTCCGACTCCTGCTGGTTGACCCAGACCTTGTACACCTCGATCGGGTTTGTGTTGATTTTGATATTCTTGTCACCCACCACCTCCATCACCAGGGGCTGTAACATCTCCTTCAGAGCATTCTGACCACGCTGGTTCCTATAGCAACACAAGAACACGGTCATAGGGATGTCTTAATTTGACAGCAAGGTTTAAACTGTATATAAGAACCATCAAAAAGATGTGATACAGTTTCGGGAATGATAATTATATATTTTAAAGTCTAGAGGTAAAAGAAACATCAGGTTTTTGAAATCTAAAACCTCAAATGCAGAAGAACATATATTTTAGAATTTTGAGATTCTGTAAAAACATGTAAGTATCATACATGTACAAACAATTTAAAACATTGTAGGTTGATAATCCAAAGCAAGGAATTAAGGGAAATATAAATTTAAAAATATTTCTGAATTATGGACCTGCCAACTGTTTCATAAAACATTCCCTTTAGATAAAAAAATCCCCTATCATTTAAAACCAAATTAAAATTTATACTATATGAAAAAGCCTTTTTTAAAAGGAATTTCAAAACTTTGAGCACCTGTTGAATCCAACAATCATCTTGACAACCAGGGGGTTGCCCGTTACAATGTCTGTAATCTTCTCCACTTTGGAACTGCAAAACAAAACACACCTATCTATACCTGGACCAGGTAAACTCCATACCTTAACCATATCACCTTAAATCTACTTAAATAATAGAGTCTACTAAGAAATTTCTACAGACAATTTAAAGTCTATGTTTGCTTCTGTCTTAAAACATTATGTGTAGGCTTCTGTCATCTAGAGAATGTCTCAATAGATTAATCCAATAATAACAATTTTACTCAGAAATCACCCTAAATTTGTGGCAAACTTTTGTAAAATAAGTTGATCTATTTTGTCCATGGTAATATAGAAATAGAACTACCCTTATAACACAACTGTAGTATCCTAGGCTTCTTAACCATAAAATCTATTCAATATGTCACGTGTTCAATAATAACATCCTACATTTCTGTATGAATCAGGTCCCTACATACTTACACAGATTTTGTAGTAACTTGTTTTCAACAGTTACATTTTCAAAATGATATTTTTTTTCTTGCTATTTAATATTTTTAATATTAATAATGAAAGATTCAAAGTACAAAAGTCATGTTCAACTCTGCAATTACGAGCATAATCTAAGGAATATATAATACTCAAAGTTTGCTAAGCACCACCAGCTATTTACCTATAGAGTCACATGAAAACACATGCTTAATGTAATGCTATGTACCTGAAAGGAAAGCGTTAGCTGACCATCATTTTTACGCATAGTTTATGTCAAAATGATAGAAAAGAGACTCAAAAATGAGTTACAACGATTTAGCCAATTCCTGTCATTAGTTGGCAAATTCACAAAAGTGTGTTTTTTGCAAGAAATGGCATTTTATAAATTGAAGTTAAATCTTGTGATCAATACAGAAAAAAATGACCATGAACAGGCCAACATCGTCACAAATATCCTTAAAAGTATTCCATTTAGAAAACAGGAATATTTGAAGATCAAAGTTCTGAATTTAGCTGACTTTAAATTTTAAGGTGTTTTCTCAAAATTTCGCACTTTCTAATTATGATTAATTCCCAGTATTGAGGATCCGAAAGGCTTATTTTTTGTAACTGGTAGTAAGTTTGGTACATAAACAATACTTCTGCATAAAAGCAAGATTTGTTTTATTGTAAAATTTAATGTTAATTGTATGCCTTTAAAGTCGCTTGTCTTAGCATGAAACGCTACGGGAAAATAGCAGATGGTGCTTAGCAAACTTTGAGTAGTATATGTCATTCATATGACATAAGATATGATCACATCTTTTGGAAATGTCTAACACAGGAGAGTATTAATGATATTAAATGACATATTTTTAATAAAATTAAGTCTGTGATATTAAGCTAGTTTCATGTTAAGATATAATTAATGATTAAGAAATTAAACTGTATATAGTAGTTAAGTATATAATCTTTAAATTCCATAAGCTACTGTCAATTTAGTGAGACTTATAATAACTTCATAGTGTGAATTTCTAATACACTAAATTTTAAAGAAAAAAAGCTTGTGCAACCAATTTGACTTTAGATGATAATCATAAAACATATACAGGTTTTGAATGAATGAAGGCATTCCACAAATACATATAACATTTTATAAAAATATTCTGAATGTGCTTTTTAAACTTATAAGATATTATTACTTGTCTGCACTGCGTGACAATGTGTCAAACTACAGACATTCTGTTACCTGGGATACATGCCAAACAATCGAATCTGTGACAAGGAACCATTGGTTAAGTACATACATGGGGAACATTCAGGTCAACAGGTCTCGGGGAACTATGGTGGTCTAGCCTAACAGTCAGCTTACCAGGGAGTCTATCCTACAGACAAGCACCCGCACATGTCACATACCCATCATGTCACATTATGCATATCACATGACTGTCACATGCCCATTATACAAAACCACATGATTGCCACATTGCCATCATATGACTGTCATGTAAATATCCATGATTGCACAACAAATAACTGTCATGTGACAAAACATGCCTAAAACATGCTGTCTATAACATTTCAACCCTTTACCATATCAATATCACATTATCATTTAAAAAGAAAAGGTTTGATCAGGCATTAGTTCTGTAACATCTCTCAATGACCATACAGAACTTGAGCAGCATGCACAATTCACTCTTTTTTCTTTGTTTCTTTAATGGGTTTAACTTCAGTATTTCAATATTTTACAGACGATGTCTACTTAAAACATTTAGTGCTGCCATACAGCAGTATCAGGAAATAGAAATGTGGCATAATACCACAGCCAGTCACATTATCCTGACACCAATAGAAATGTGGCATAATACCACAGCCAGTCACATTATCCTGACACCAATAGAAATGTGGCATAATACCACAGCCAGTCACATTATCCTGACACAAATAGAAATGTGGCATAATACCACAGCCAGTCACATTATCCTGACACCAAACCACACAGTCCTGGAACTACCCTTACAATGCTCAGTGCCAAGCAAGGGAGCTATACCAGTTTTACTTTTTTATGACTTTGGTATGTCGCTGCTGAGGATTAATATAAATTCTTCAATCAGGAAGATGAAATATTTGGGCATTTTTATTAGAGGAACAAAAATGACAAAATTTGTCCATAAGTATTTAAGTATCACTACTTTTTGCTTAGTATTGCTAAAGAAATTGGAGCCTAAACCCAATTCTTTTCAAGATGGATGAAACTTTAAAAATGAGGGCCAAGATGGCCCTGACAATGCTCACCTGGGATATATTGTCTTGATTGCCTGCACAAGTTACTATATTGTAGCATGGTTGTACTAACTACATAAGCTATGCAGCAAGATCATTTCAATTCCACAAACCATACTGTACAAGTGGTCAATATTTGAAGCTTACAAAATTTAGCATAAAAAATCCTTAGTAATGTTAAAATGGCCGTAACTCCTAACCTAATTAGCTGATATCAGCCATAATCAATCTTGGCCAAGGGATTATGACTATAAACATTGTTATTAAGTTTGAAAATGAGAGCATAAGGAATGAAGATGCTAGAGTGAAAACAAACTGTGGACAATAGATGGATGACAGGTGGACGGACAACAGACATTCATCAATCCTAACAGTTCATCCTGAGAACATGTGCTCAGGTGAGTTAAAAATTGTATAAGATTAATTAAACAAGAGGCCCATGATGGCCCTAAATCGCTCACCTGAGATAAATAGGTTGACCCAAGGAACATCTTTACCAATTTATTTTAAAATCTGGCTAGTAGTTTTGAAGAAGATGATTTTTAAAGTTTAAATATTTTTTTTCTTTTTGTTGCCATGGCAACAAGAGTTCTATATGGATCAAGTTTATTTTAGGAACTTTTGTGAAGGATGACCCAAGGATCATTCGTGCCAAATTTAATCAAATTCTTTCCAGTGGTTTCAGAGGAAATGTTGATTAAAGTTTTCCCTATATACATATAAGGCAAATAAGCCCCGCCCCTGCCGGCCATGTTTTTTATGGATCGGAAATTTTTTAGCAACTTTGGTAGAGGTTGACCCAAGGAACACCTGTACCAATTTATTTTAAAATCTGGCCAGTAGTTTTGAAGAAGATGATTTTAAAGTTTTCATATTTTTTTCTTCTTTTTATTGCCATGGCAACCAGAGTTCTACATGGATCAACTTTATTTTAACAACTTTTGTGAAGGTTGACCCAAGGATCATCCCTGCCAAGTTTAATCAAATTCTGTCCAGTGGTTTCAGAGGAGATGTTGTTTAAAGGTTTCTCTATATACATATAAGGCAAATAAGCCCCGCCCCTGGCGGCCATGTTTTTTTGCGGATCAGAATAATTTTAGCAACTTTGGTAGAGGATGACCCAAGGAACATCTGTACCAATTTATTTTAAAATCTGGCCAGTAGTTTTGAAGAAGATGATTTTTAAAGTTTTCATTTTTTTTTCTTTTTGTTGCCATGGCAACCAGAGTTCTACATGGATCAAGTTTATTTTAGCAAATTTTGTGAAGGTTGACCTAAGGAACATCCCTGCCAAGTTTAATCAAATTCTGTCCAGTGGTTTCAGAGGAGATGTTGTTTAAAGGTTTCCCTATATACATATAAGGCAAATAAGCCCCGCCCCTGGCAGCCATGTTTTTTTACGGATCGGAATAATTTTAGCAACTTTGGTAGAGGCTGATCCAAGGAACATCTGTACCAATTTATTTTAAAATCTGGCCAGTAGTTTTGAAGAAGATGATTTTTAAAGTTTTCATTTTTTTCTTCTTTTTGTTGCCATGGCAACCAGAGTTCTACATGGATCAAGTTTATTTTAGCAACTTTTGTGAAGGTTGACCCAAGGATCATCCCTGCTAAGTTTAATCAAATTCTGTCCAGTGGTTTCAGAGGAGATGTTGTTTAAAGGTTTCTCTATATACATATAAGGCAAATAAGCCCCGCCCCTGGCGGCCATGTTTTTTTACGGATCGGAATAATTTTAGCAAATTTGGTAGAGGTTGACCCAAGGAACATCTGTACCAATTTATTTTGAAATCTGGCCAGTAGTTTTGAAGGAGATGATTTTTAAAGTTTTCAAATTATTTTTCTTTTTGTTGCCATGGCAACCAGAGTTCTTCATGGATCAACTTTATTTTAGCAACCTTTGTAGAGCCTCACCCAAGGAACATTCCTGCCAAGTTTCATTAAATTCTGTCCAGCGGTTTCAGAGGAGATGTCGTTTAAAGCAAATTGTTGACGACGGACGACGCATGACGGACGACGCACGACGACGGACGAAGGGCGATCACAAAAGCTCACCTTGAGCACTTTGTGCTCAGGTGAGCTAAAAAGGTAACAAGTAAAAAGGATACAAATCTAAGCAATGGTGAATACAGTTAGATAAATGACCATTTTTTCCTATTTTTCTAGCAGATAACTGTACACTCCATGATACAAAATCCAATCTACAAACAGTTCTAGCACTAGTAGGTGTATGTGAAAAAAAAAATGTGAGCATACAGAGGAAAAAAAAAGGATGAGGTGCCCTTGGAACAGGTGAGAGAGAGGGAGGAGAAACACTGGCCTAACCTTGTGAATACTTTAATTCTCCAGGTAGCAAGTGTGAAAAAATGAGACCGCCATGTTAGCCAGAAAAACAGGATGTGATTTGAGTGAAATCATGGGAGTTTTTAAAAATTATTATTAATGAATTAAAAATGCTTAAAAATTCATTTTTGGTGTGAATTATCATCCTAAAAAGAACCAATTTTCAAATGTGGAATTATAATATCATATTAGAATGACTTCAGCAAGAAAAATAATTCAGCTTAAAGAATCAGATTTTTTTTAAAAATGTGTATGTTTCATAAATTTTGATAGCTGTTAGAATGACAGAATTATGGATAAATTAATGTAATTAGAGTAGCAGCAGCAGATTTCTAGGTACATTAATATCCGTCCTATACATCAGAGCAGTATATGATCTGATCTGAAGAAACAATACAAACATGACGCTAACAATGTGTGTAAAAACAACTTAAATTGATTTCTTAAACTGGGAACATAATTTACAATTTATAGTAATCCCTCTTGATGGATCATAAAGGGGAAATAATCTTTCATAACATTCCCAGTGGTCAAATCGCAGAACCATTGAGAAAGATTAACAGAAAATGTAAGAACTTTTCCCTGATCAATGACTAAAGAAATCAATTAAGAAACAAACCTACTGAACTATTTTAGCAAACTGAATGTCCTTATTTCATGGGTTATAACAATATTTGATGGAATAGAATTCTTTGGAATTTTACGGTTTAAGGTAATCAATCCATTCTTAAATTGTGATCATAATCCATCAAGTGATCATCAATGGAACTTTATAGTAAATGCAAGCCTTTACAGACTTTGCACAAAAGACACAAAACTCCAAGTCAATGGAGGCTTGCATATGTACTATAGTCATTTTTAGCATTTGAAGGACCATGATTATAATTTAACGACAAATGAATTACATTAAAATTAAGGAAATTCTGTTTAAATTAATTCTATATGTTCAGGACTGCTGCTAATACAGTAACAGAAATAGTGAAAGTCTTGAGTAGATAAAACAAAAATACTTACACACGTCTACAGAAAACAAATAGTCCAAAATATATGTTAAATATCATATGTATTACCAATCATAAAACATATAAAACTTGAACAATCAGTGAAGGTGATTGATACCCCTGCATACTACTTGGCTATTATTCTTACAAAGTCCTTGACAAATGCATTTTCTATTGATTCATCTTATGATAAATCATAATTCCAAGTGTAAAGGCATTAACTCATGTCATGGGACAGGATGGGACGACAGTGATTCCTATTTAGCCCCAACTTCACTGGGTGGAATAGGGTATCATAAACAATCATCTAGTATTGTCAGGTCAACTGTAAGATAACCTGATACTACAAAATTATAGTAATCATTTTATGTGCTAGTAGTCAAATTCTCAGTTATAAATTAGTTTATCTGCAACACAAGAGAGAGAGAGAGAGAGAGAGAGAGAGAGAGATTGTTTGTTTGTTGGGTTGAACATCCCACCAACAGTATTTCATATTTTCATTTTCTAAATAATATAGTTTAAATCTCTGTATATGTTTTCACAATTTTAACTCAACATACATACGTAAGGAACTAAACTGACACAAAACGCAACCAAGCTTGAGGACTCAACACACAAATCGTTACACCACAACAAATTTAAAATGCTGTGTAAAATAAGTGACTTAATAAAAAAATAATCTTAAACTAAGTGTGAAAAAAATCAACTGAAAATATTAATTATATACACAAATTTGCCAACTGAAAATTATACACACAAATCTGCAAACTAAAAATAAAGCAGTTTTAGTATTTAATACATAAATGGCATTTAGAAAGGAGCAAAGCCCTTAATTTTCTATTTAAAACATTTACTGATTTATTGAAATGACTGCACTTTGATTTATTTGAAATGACTGCACTTTGATTTAAACAAGCATATCGTTTAACTTTAGCACAAACACTATTTTCGTTTAACCTTTGAACAATTAATTCAATCAATTTATTCATCTATCATCTGGAAGTTTCATCTAGGTATTATTCAAAAGAAAACCTTTATGCCCTCTATAAATTATTGTTTTAACAAATGCACATCCAAAATATTAGTATATCAAATCAAGGTGCAAAACTATTGGAACTGCTTATTTATTTATATGTAGTTACAATAGTTTTGAACCAAGCCCTTGAAATGCAAAATTTCAGGAATACAGACCTGAAAAACTACCAAGAGACAAATCAAAATATAAAATTTCTAAATATAGTAACATAGGGGAGACAACTTATTTTAAACACAATTACAAGACAACAAAGACTACTGCTAAAATGAAAAATCAAATGAAAGTGCATTCCTCATCTCACTACTTACATTCTTCTGCAAAGGCCAGTGATTAAACAAAGGTCAGAATTATTTTATTGTTATTATAAACATCAAATTCATAAACAAAAAAGATTACCTTCACATTAAGTTTTACTGATTGCATGCAGAAATAGTCAATTACTCCATGTTACATAAATGTAACTCCACCCATAAAACAACAACACAGAGGTCATTCAAATTTGTAAAAAAAAAAAAAAAAAAATAATGCATAAAACCTGTCATAAAAACTACTTGTATGATAAACTCTCAAGTACCATGCCTTCAGTTATTTCCTGGATGAAATTATTGTTTCCATGATTCATATATTTGAAAAAAAAAAATAAAAAATATTGACATTTGTTTGCTTCCTTTGGATGATCGACTAGAACTCTCATTAATACATCCATTTACCACTTAGACGAAGAAGGGCTGTAATTCTTACAATAATCCTGACACAGTTATCTGCACTTGTCTGCTGACTGGTCCTAATATGATAAATCATTATTCCAAGTGTGAAGGCCACATTATCAACAAGTGACCAAATGTGGGGGGATAAGACAAGATAATTCTGCGAAAACTATGTATAAACTTTATACAGTGAAAACAAACACTACTGAAAACAGTAATTAAATACTAGTGATTGGAATCAGTCGAAAAAATATTCGTCGATTAATCAGAGACAAAAGTCACTGATTAATTGATTAATCATGATTAAATACCAAATATACCATGTTTGGAGTAAAAAAACTCGACTGTACAACATGAAAATAAAGTATTCTGTACTATATAGATTATATAGATATGTATTAGGTATAGATGTTAATTTCTCAAATATTCAAATACATGTATAAACATTGAACCGAGATAAACTATAAGAGTTTACAACCAGAGGCGAACGATGTGCAAAGTGCAACTTTGCAAGTATCAATTGATCAAATTAATGAAATTACCCAATCAGATGCGCGTTGAAATATTAACAACACCCCCTTTTTTGGTCAATAATTCGTCAACGAATTATTTTCGTCGTCATTGTCACGTCAACCAGTAGCTCGTCACTGATTCGTTGACTTTATGATTAATCAGCTCACCACTATTAAATACCCAGATCATGTGAATAACCATGTAAAGCCATGCTTTGAGGGACAAACTTTGTCAATTGTATAATTTCAAATTAAAACTTTCATTTATGATGATAAATACTGATAAACGTGAGCGCCTACATTTTAAGATAACAATGTAAATATCACATCGAAGGGCAAGCTGACATATTTACAATTCTAAAAGAACATGTAATGCAACTAACAACCAAATGTACTGAGGAAAAAGAGATAATGACAAGTGAATAGGAAAAAAGGAAATTATCTAATGACAATTTTGCATGCATCTTTTTGATATAGCAATTCAGTAAAGTTCAGCATATTCAGTCAATACCATCAAGAAGTTGTGTAAATAGACATAGAGCAACAGGGTTCGACATTAACTTTTTGAGAGCTGGACCAGTGGTCCAGTAACTTAGAAAACCTACTAGACCTGACCTTAACTGAACTAGACCAAAGTGTAAAACACAAACATACTTCAGAATACCTAACAGTGTTGTTTTTTTCCTGTTTACAATTAGAAATGGATAAAGGTCTACAAAGATAATACTAGAATTACTCTTGTGTTACATGCTTTTCATTAACATTGCATGAACACCTTGATTGTACATGGAAATCCCCAAATATGCGAGTTCCGGATAATGTCTCTTGTTTAATGATTTTCAAGCAATTCCATTTAAAGCAAAATGATCTGTTTCCTGTCATCTTAATTATCTGTCATTATAATACAAAGATTTTGTAAACATTATAAAATGAAAAGTTAATGAAGAAATAAGCATTCTTAGCTTAGTATTACGACATTAAACTTGGCAAGTGCGTGGGGGAAACAGCCTCGTTCTGAAAACACAAACCAATGAGTGAACGCGTGTCAAGTTTGTTACTGAAAATGCCGCTTAATATAGCACACACGGGTTTTCCAAGAAACTGTTTAACAAGGGTCAATATTTTGACCATTACAGTTATTTTTGTGCTTTTGATGTGTCAATAGATTAAATTTCTGCGAACTTTGACCAATTTAGAACATGACCAGTCGGTCGTGTTAACCGGACCATCAATCTATTAGTGAATGTCGTTCGGTTGAGCTTTAATGTCGAACCCTGAGCAAGGTCTGAAATATATAACTGAATATATAGCTGGCTGACTTTTTCAAAACCACACTCAGATTTATGTTTATGTTTGTCTATGTCTACCTTAGAAAGATATAGTGCTGCCACACTGCAGTATCATGCCGTAGATATGTGACATGATACCACACCCAGTTACATTATCTAACACCAGGCCAACCAATCCAGTTACTTTATATGTAAGTCAAATGATACCTCAAACCACTGCAAAACAGCAATACCATACTAAGTTAACAAATGACCTGATATCATAACACTGTCAAACATGATCACATAAAGATGAAATGATACCACGTCAGGACCATGAGGACTGAAGGTAACATCATATGACACCACTGTCAAACATTTATCATAATAAAAGTGACATGATATCATACCATTGTCAAACATTTATCATAATAAAAGTGACATGATACCATACCATTGTCAAACATTTATCATAATAAAGGTGACATGTTATCATACCATTGTCAAATATTTATCATAATAAAAGTGACATGATACCATACCATTGTCAACCATTTATCATAATAAAAGTGACATGATACCATACCATTGTCAAACATTTATCATAATAAAAGTGACATGATACCATACCATTGGAACCATTTATCATAATAAAGGTGACATGATACCATACCATTGTCAAACATTTATCATAATAAAGGTGACATGATACCATACCATTGTCAAACATTTATCATAATAAAGGTGACATGATATCATACCAATGTCAAACATTTATCATAATAAAGGTGACATGATATCATACCATTGTCAACCATTTATCATAATAAAGGTGACATGATATCATACCATTGTCAAACATTTATCATAATAAAGGTGACATGATACCATACCATTGTCAAACATTTATCATAATAAAGGTGATATGATATCATACCATTGTCAAACATTTATCATAATAAAGGTGACATGATATCATACCATTGTCAAACATTTATCATAATAAAGGTGACATGATATCATACCATTGTCAAACATTTATCATAATAAAAGTGACATGATATCATACCAATGTCAAACATTTATCATAATAAAGGTGACATGATACCATACCATTGCCAAGCAGTATCTTTACACTGTGTACAATCTGAGAACCTGGTGCAAAACTAAGTTAACTACATATAAACAAAGAGAAGGATAAAATGGTGTTGCACCACCCATCAAATCATGTGACATTATGCCCAACAATCATTTGTGACCATGATGACCATACCTATGTCAAGAAGCAAGCACCATCTGTAACAGCTAATGGTATACTAAGGGCAGGATGTATCTCCAGAATCATTGCTTATTCATAAATCAAGACTACACTGTTGCTATGGTAACAAGGATGGGATCATTCCTGGGGTTGATAATCTGGATCATACAGGTGTAGACAAGTATGAAAGGTAAGCATTCTCATGGAGAGGACAGAGACTTCAATACGCCATACTTACTACCTGCAGGACGTAGAAATATACACCAGTACACAGTATTAGAATTTTCATCATCAATTATTCAATACTAAATCATTTAATAGGCAATTTCAACATATAAGCCCTATACCTTTCCCCCATTTATAACAACACCTTAGGTCTCAAATTATATCTGGGGCAACAAAAAGGACCACTATCCCATTATGCCACCAGAATCCTTATCCCAGTGCTAACCATTGGGACCATTATTGAGGAATTACAACCAGGATATCGAGACAGATATAGTGCTACCACACTGCAGTATCATGCCATAGATATGTGGCATGATACCACACCCAGTCACATTATCCTGACATAGGGCCAACTAGTTCTGGAACCACCCTTATATTTGCTGAGCACTAAGCAAGGGACTTATACCAGTGCAGTGCACCATTGTTTACGACTTTGGTTGTACGGCTGGGGTTTGAACCCACAACCTCCTGTTTCTAGGGAAGACATTCTAACCACACAGCCACCATGACTGTTGCTCTTACTATTTGGTTATTTTGAATATTAAATCAGATCTGATTACTTCATTTTAAAACCAACAAGCTTTTTACACATTTACCGTTCAACCCATGTAATCCAAATGAAATTGCCTAGTGTGGTCATAATTAAACCAGACCAGCTGGCAAGTACTGTAAAATCATTAATATTTATTGTCATCAATTTTGTTATGTACTCAAGTGATTTTATGTCTATATAAAGAATGGTTTCCGTGGGGATTAATATTCATGGATAATGCCATTCATTAAGTCAACAGTAATTAGTGTCCAACGAAAATTGATGACATAACAGTAAATGAAAGACTGAACAAGGTTTTACCAGCCTGCTGGACATCACAAGGTAAGACAGGTAAATAAAAGAATGACTCCCACTGTAATTCAGACTGAAAACAGCTTACAGACAGAACTGACCTTTAACATTTCTTACAAACAGACCAACGAAGGGCAAAGGAATAACTCTGATAATCTATATCTGAGGTCCATACCAGGAAACCCTAGTGTACCGAGTCATGTCATGGGTTATATAATTATTTAACAACTACCATCAATTAAAAAATTATAGATTTAAGGTCCATTGTTAACCATGTTAAAAAATTTAACCCTTTACCTCATGAATATTCATGTTCAAATTTATAACTTCATAAATATTGATTTATTGAACTTTAATTGGTATATGAAACAATGGAACTACCATCAATTAAAAAATTATAGATTTACCATAGATGTGAAACATATCATATGAGTAAACAGAGGATCCTGAGTACTGTCGATGCTCTGTTTTCCAATGTGTCAAATTGTAGCTTTATGAGGTAAAGGGTTACAATGAAGTGCAGTGTTTGGCAAAAAAAAAAAAAAGTTCCGTTTCATGTTTCCAGCCAGAAAAAAAAAAGGCAGGTAGGTTGGGATATGTTTGTTCTTGTTGTTGTTTTTGCCCTTGGAATGATGCGAAAGTAAAAAAAAAAAAAAGTAAAGGAAAGATTTTTTAAAAGTGGAAATGTAAAAATCTTTAGGGTTGGCCGTAAAAAAAACAGAGGGTCGGTCAGGAGACCAGAAGCGGACTTTTTTTTTTTTTTTTTTTTTTTTTTTTTTGGCCATAATAGATCTACACTGTATCTTCCTAGGTATCTATCCACAACCATGTTCAACTAGTAACCCTTTTCAAAAGTGAACATCTAATTATTTAACATATAATTATTTTTACACGAAACATAGACACATTACTCACTTTATTTCCTCCTCCAATGCTGTTTTGAAGAGTTTGGCCAGAAGGTATTCCTCTCGTACGTTGCTTCCGTAGTTGAACAATGAGTAAATCACCGACTCCATGAACTTGGTTGTCCGGTCCTGTGGCATCTCAAATATCAGTTTGGCAAGATACGTTGGATTGGTCTGCATCAGGTAGAACAGGTGCTGGTAAGCTTCCATTCGATCATGACTTTCCTTTGACAGGGCTTTCAAGCCTTTGGGTAACATGGCACTGCGACGATTTCCACCACCACCCCCGGCTGTTTCTCGCTGTTTAGTCAGCTTCTTGTTGTGCATAACCACATCCTGGAATAAAGGAATTGTATGCTGATACCAAAGCACATAAATTTCATATACATCAAATTACATATTTTAGCTTGCCTATACAGAGTACAGTCAACATCGTACATGCGATCACCTGTACTAAACAACATTTTTATTAAACCAGTGATCGGGAAAGGCATGCACCATAGTCACATTAAAAATCAAAATGTCACATCATTTTTTGCACTGGATGCGCCCCTGTCGCATTCCAATATTTCGGTCTCGCCCAATACAGCTTGCTTAAGGAAACGTAAATATGAATAAAGTCCGAGCCCGAAAGAGGGGAATTCTGTTTTAAATATAACATACAGCAGAGAGGCATAAGCATTATTGATTCATTGATGCATTCGTGTATCAATCAATCAGATTGAGTCTTTTCCACGAAAGAATCCAAAAGAGAGTGATTCTGATGAACGTTGGCCATTGGCGTTTTGCTGATAAAAATGCAAATGGCCGATCTTATGTTAGTTATATAGTTAAGACATAAACAGCAATCAAAATTGCATTTTCCGGACAATTGGCCGATATTAACTTAAATTGCTGATATTAACTTAAATTGCTATCATGTGACAAATAAAAAATATGATTGAATATATTAAGTGTGATTCACAGGTACTTAACACAGAATGTCAATATAGCCCTCTGTACATAATTAAAAAGATGTATATAGCCTAACTGATATTTTTAGTGAGTGTCAAATACCTGTGGTGTGATTCCTACCAGTGTGTTTATTTACTCCATTCTGGAAGTTGTTCTCGATCATAATCCCAAATCATGCGTGTGTGTGTGTGGGGGGGGGGGGGTTCATGGTGTCACACATTCTTGTCAGTACATAAAGTAAGTCTTGGTAGAATTGGCCAACAAGTTTGTGTAAAAATTATTGGGTGAGAAGCTGCCAATTATCTTGAAATAAATGCTTGCACAAGTGTCACCAAATACCTCCCTCTGTGCCCCCACCAGTTTCATCTTGTGTGACATCCACTCTAAACACAGGTAGAAATAAACATACTGCAGCAGTTTAAAGGGTGTGAAACTGGCACACCTCCTATGATCTCTAGCTGACTGTGCTGGTTGCAGTTTCTTACCTCTTTTGAAATTTTTAGGGTTTTGTGTTAGGTGATTGTTAAGTATTTGGATCAGAAAACCTTTTGTGTAAGATTTTTTATTTTTTACAACTGCTGCAATATGACACCAGCGATCTTTTTTTTCTTTTTTTTTTGCATGTGTAGAATAGATATATTGATCTTCCACCTCCACTCATCTTTTTATATTGGAGGAAAAAAAAAACACACAACTAAGTGGCTAGTAGAAAGAAATCAGTTAACAGTGACCAAAACCTTTGGGTGCTTTTTTCTTCTTCTTAAATGATGATAGTCATATTTATTTTTGAATCAGTTCATTATGTTCATTTTTTTTTTTATTTACGATCAACTGGATGGCCTAATGAATTTTATGTCTAGACTATAGTCTTTTTCCTTTTTTTTTTTTTTTGTGATCATACATGTTGTTCTACAACTTTTTAATAAAAATATAAGTTCAAAGGTCTCTTTATCAAAACTTTTAATTTTCAATTTTTTAATGGATTGACTTGACTTGACTATTTGAGTTTACCGTCGCTTCAACAGTATTTCAGTCATATAGCGACGTCCAGCTAATTACAGGTGGAGGAAGACCCCGAATGCACTGAGGCATCCAGGTAGAACCACCAACCTACCGCAAGCCAGCTGGAAGGCTTCCTCACATGAAAATCCGAATGACCCTGCTGGGATTCGAACCCACGCGGTGAGGGGCTGAGTGAGTGTTAAAGTCAGAGACTTTACCCTCTCGGCCACAGAGGCCCCTTAATGGATTGAGTTTGTTGTTAATATTATGCACTTTAAACTTAGAGTCACCTTAAAAAAGCAAGCTCTAGTTGTTTCATAAAATGTAACATTGATTTTGCCCTAGAAAGGGCCATTGTCTCATTGATAAAACATCTTTCCCAATCATTCTTAAACAACCGTTATTAATCCCGCCCAAACGTTTTTACTATATAAATATATCCCATTTAAAGACTTTTTTATTATGCGATCAGCACCACATAAACCAAGTCCAGCACATAAGATTATGCGCAAATCAACTTTTTTGAGCAACCATTTTTGATTCCCTTTGGGCATTTTTGCACATTGATAATTATCGAGTACATTGGAACATGTGTTTTATTCATCTTTAACACATCCGAACAAACAAACAATTATCATAAGCGCTCACCTGAAACCTATTTGTTTTGACCACGCATGCTTGCACCATGTACAACTAAATTCTAAATATAGGTCTTGGTTCCCATTTCAACAATTACTAAGCATAACAAAGGTGAAACCATTACCTCCGAATGCTTTGGATTTTGGTAAAACAATATTTGGGAATAAGATAAATTAATACTTCCGGATGCAATCTGTACCATTAATTATTCATACCTATATGTATGTACAGTGTGTCTAAATTTATCTGGGGTTTCGGGATTCATGTTAGACAGAGACATAAGGGAAGCACATCGCTAAATAATATTGTTTCTTAAAAGATGTCCAAATGCATCCATGAATTTGATGTCAAATATTGTGTTTTTCCACCAAACACCAAATGCAAGCCTCAGCCAGTGGACCAATGTATTATTCCAAATAAAAGCTAAATAATTGAAAGTTATGACCAAAAAATAATCATGTTGATGATACAAAGTATAAAACAACAAAACATTTTGTAGCTTACATCGTATTCATGTTGTAATTCAATAAAACATTATGATACAATTCAGCTTACAATTTGTACATATATGACTTGTTTGCCTGGATTACAAACAAGAGGGCCAAGATGGCCCTTGATCGCTCACCTGAGAAAGATGATTGCTTAAGAAATAAAGATGCTAGAGTGTAAAAGTGAAATCTGGTCAATATCAGTTATAATTGAACCGATTGCAAGATTATGGGCATAAACATTGTCTTAAGTTTAAAAAAAGATAGTTAAAAAAATGGAGTTGGTAGAGAATAAACAAAGTGAAATCTTGCATTTTTTGTATAAAAAGGGGCATAACTCCTGACCTAAATGGCCCATCTCAGCCACAATTGAACTCAATTAAGACATTATTGTCATTAACAATGTCATAAAGTTTTAAGATGATTGCTAAATAAATGAAGATGCTAGAGTGTAATCAAAGTGAAATCTGGCATTTTTTTTATATTAAAAGGGGCTTAACTCCTGACCTAATCAACAGATCTCAGCTTTAATCAAACTCAGTCGAGACATTATGGTCATAAGCATTGCCATAAAGTTTTATGATGATTGCTCAAAAGATGAAGATGCATGAGTGTAAACAAAGTGAAATCTGGAATTTTTTGAAAATTGAAAGGGGCTTAACTCCTGACCTTATTGACTGATGACAGCCATAATCAAGCTCAATTGAGACATTATGGTTATAAACATTGTCATAAAGTTTGAAGATGATTGCTCAAAAGATGAAGATGCTAGAGTGTAAACAAAGTGAAATCTGGCATTTTTTTTATATTTAAAGGGGCTTAACTCCTGACCTAATTGACCGATCTCAGCCATTATCAAACTCTATTGAGACATTATGGTCATAAGCACTGCCATAAAGTTTTATGATGATTGCTCAAAAGATGAAGATGCTAGAGTGTAAACAAAGTGAAATATGGCATTTTTTGAATATTAAAAGGGGCTTAACTCCTGACCTAATTGACCGATCTTAGCCATAATCAAACTCAATCGAGACCTTATGGTCATAAGCATTGCCATAAAGTTTGAAGATGATTGCTCAAAAGATGAAGATGCTAGAGTATAAACAACGTGAAATATGGCATTTTTTGAATATTAAAAGGGGCATAATTGAACTCAATCGAGACATTATGGTCATAAACATTGTCTTAAAGTTTGAAGATGATTGCTAAGGAAATAAAGGTGATAGAGTGTAAACACTAACAAGAGCTGTCCGAAAGACAGCATGCTCGACTATTCGGATATTTGATAGTGACGCAATACCATTGTATTAAAGCAGTATCAAAATAATATATGTGACTCAATTTAGCAGCATGTTCTCTTTAATTCTCGGTAAAACTCAGGTCATAATTCGAAAAAAAAAAAAATCATGGAAAAGTTTTTTAATTTTCTATAAATATTTAATAATTATTATTAATTTAATTAATTAAATCTAATTAATTAAATTTATTAAAATTTTAGTTCTGCAGGTTTGGTTCATGTCTGGGATGACTTGTGTGAAGTTTAAATCCAATACACCAAGGGGTTACTCAGTAATGACATTAATTTAGTTGCAAAAAACTTTAACCAAAAATGTTAACGCAAATTTCTAAGTCGAAAAAGGCCCATGATTTAAGTAAAATTCTAGCAAGAGTTGTCCATCTTGGTTCTGCAGGTCCATTTTATGTTGAGGAAGACTTGTATGAAGTTTAAATCCAATACACCAAGTGCTTACTGAGTAATAATATTAACTTAGTTGCAGAAAAACTTTAACCAAAAATGTTAACGCAAATTTCTAAGTCGAAAAAGGCCCATAATTTGAGTAAAATTCTAGCAAGAGTTGTTCATCTTGGTTCTGCAGGTCCATTTCATGTTTAGGAAGACTTGTGTGAAGTTTAAATCCAATACACCAAGTGCTTACTGAGTAATAATATTAACTTAGTTGCAGAAAAACTTTAACCAAAAATGTTAACGCAAATTTCTAAGTCGAAAAAGGCTCATAATTTAAGTAAAATTCTAGCAAGAGTTGTCCATCTTGGTTCTCTAGGTTTGTTTTGTGCCTAGAAAGACTTGTGTGAAGATTGATTGCAATACACCTACTGGTTTCTTAGATATGACTGCCAACGCCGACGCCGACGCCGGGGCGAGTAGAATAGCTCTCATATTCTCCGAATAGTCGAGCTAAAAATTGTTGATGCCGCACGACGCACAACGGACGACGGACACTCACGGGATCACAATAGCTCACCCTGAGCTTTGCTCAGGTGAGCTAAAAATATCTATTTAGAGAGATTTCATTAAAGGCATTTGAGCGGGTTTTTTCAAACGGACAGATTTTTCTAAAAAATTGCATATAAGTACTTTAGACTTTAACTTAAAGATATATGAATTAAAAATAGGGGGTCACCTTGTTTGTTTTAGAGATCAAACTTATGGTAGAGCATCATTATTTGCTAAAATTTACTGAAACTAGATGTGGGTGTTCCTCGGAACACTTGTGTCGCCTGCATTTAAGCATGTTTGATGAAAGAATTGACTAGAAAATCGATCTTTTGACAAATTATTGATAAAGCATAATCTATTTTGTGAGGTACAAAATAACACCAAATCACACACACACACACATATATATATATATATATTTTTTTTTTTTTGGGGGGGGGGGGGGGGGGGGGGAAATAAAATATTCAAACAGTGCAATATGTAATAATTTTCCCGAGCACTTTCGACTATACAGTCTTCATCAGAGGAGTGTCAGAATGACTATGAATTCAAAACATTAACTGTAAGAAAATTATGACGTCATTAAGCACTTATGACGTTAATTATATATATGTTGCAAGTTTGTAGTCATCATTATCATTATTGAGTTATCATTCTTGTGTACTGCACTCAGACCAATGAGATCTATCTACTATAAATGTTTAAGGCAACACTTCAAATACTTTACAAGTTATGCACCACACAAGAATTAAATCCAAAAAAATAAACAAAGGGAAATAACTCCAAAAATACAACAGTTATCATTCTTGCACAATGCACTCCATGAGATCTTTCCACCTGTGAGGTTTCAAAGTAATACCTCAAATACTTTTCGTGTTATGCTCCAGACAAAAATGAAGTCTGAGTATCAACAAAGGGCAATAACTCAAGGAAAAAGAGAAACAGAGTTATCATTCATGTGCACCTAGACTTAAAAATAAGTCTGAATCAACAAAGGGAATAACTCAGAAAAAAAACAGAGTTATCATTCTTTTGTGCACTGCACTCCACCTCAATGTGATCTATCCATGTCTTAAGTTTCAAGGTGATACCTCAAATACTTTTTGAGTTATGGTCCGGACAAAAATAAAATCTCAGAATCAACAAAGGGTAATAACTCAGAAAATACGAAAGTCAGAGTTATCATTCTTGTGCACTGCACTCCACCTCAATGTGATCTATCCATGTTTTAAGTTTCAAGGTGATACCTCAAATACTTTTCGAGTTATGCTCCGGACAAGAAAGTGTGACGCCGACGACACCGACGACGACGACGGACAAAGTGATCCCTATGTGTCTGCCATGCTATGCAGGCGACACAAAAATATGGCATCAAAAACTAAGAAAGATTTCGTTTCTAAATACTGTAACAGCATAATTATAAAAATGATATTTTTAAAATACTTTTATTACCATATGTAATTTATAATGTATTCTATAAGGTACAGAAAAAATACTGTCAAATATGCATTGAAAATACAAAACGGGCATAAAATCTCATTTGTGCCCCGACCAAAATGTATACAAAAACTATCCCAAAACTGAAATTTTATATATATTTTTCTAAATTAAAAAAAAATTCAACAGACAGATTTCCTTTAGTTTTTCAGAGTCAGTCCTCTGATAAAAATCTTCTGAAAATGTAAAAAAATACATACCTCACCAGGTTTGTTTTTAACTAAAACTGCTTTTTCATTAAAATTTTAGCCAAATTTGCATAAAAACACTAAAATGTGATTTTTTGTACCTTCAAAATTTGGCAAATATACTTTAAATGATATTCTTAGCACATGAATCTTAAAATTTGGGCTTTCTCCTATCATTCTACTTAAAATGAATGAGAAATTCAAGAAAAGCAAAAAACAAAATCAAAATCAGCTGTAACCCGCTGAAGTGATTTAGCAACCACTTTTTGTCAGTCCCTTGAACGATCTCTTAATACAATGTCGACTGTATGTCAAGCTATTTTTCTCACCCTAGCAGCGGCTTCACACCTTAGTTAAGATTTTGTGTGCAAGTTACTATCATGCATATATTTCAGTAACTACCTATGCTTTTTTATTTAATATTTCACTAAGACCTTCAGGGGCATTGAACAAACATGTTAGAGAACTCTTGACCAAATTTAGTGCAAATTATGGCCCTTCTGAATGTCAACAAGAGCTATCAATAAGATGGCACACTAGATTAGTCTGCCGCTTATTAGTTACATTTTTTTTATTTTTAAATTCAAAAGGGGCCAGATTTTGCAATAAATTCAGACAAGAGTTATCTGTCATGATAAATCACTGTTCCCAGTGTGAAGATATTATCACAGATATGGGGGTATAATAAACAAGTAACTGGTGTTGTATGCAACACATAAAGTCCCCTACCGGCTCCACCTTGACTCAATATGGTAATCAATCCCATTTTTTGCCATATTTTCACTATTTCCGTTACCATAGCAACCACAATTTTAGTCGAAGAACAAAAATAAAACGACGTGCATAATCTACACATTGGCATCTAGTCATAAACCAAGTTTCATCAAGTTGGCTTGCTTAGTTATTAAGTTATCGCGGGATCCAGATTTCAGCGGACAGACAGACGGACGTTCATACGGTTGTATACATGTTGGGTATTTGCCATGTTAAAATCCTACCCAACAATACAGAAAATCCTACCCAACAATACAAAAAATACCCAACAATCGATACCCAACAGAAAGAAACCTAACCCAATGTCCAAAACCCTGAGCCTATACCCAACAAAGGCCCTCTCGTTCGCCCGGACGGACAGACAGACGGACGGACAGACGGAGGGCAAACCTATAGTCCCCTCCGGTGTGAACACCGGTAGGGGACTAACAAGAGTGTTCTCTGGAACACGTGTCACCTGCTGAAGCCTGACTGGAAAAGTGTTACGGATGGACAGACAGACGACGGAAAAGTGATCTCTATGTGTCACCTCTGATTACAGCGGGTGACACAAAACCACACAAAAGACCTTCCTTGGTAACCATGGTAACTGTACCTGAAGGGTGATCCTGTTTTTGATGAGGAGGCCGATCTTGACGTCCATCTGGTCCAGATCGTGTTCCAGCTGCTGGTTGGACTTGATCTCCTTCACCACCTGCTGCCGTACCCGCTGTAACTCTGGAAACCAACAAGTTATCATACAGTCAGCTACATTGTCAAACAACCTCAATTCTATCATTTCAATAATTTCTGAATTACATTTAAACCTGCTCAATAGCCCCCATAACTAGGTGGTCAACATTTTCTAAGCAACCAATGTTCAGGCTTTCAATTATCGTGGCAACAGACCGCCCAAAAAAGAAAATTCATAACATTTAAATTTTATGAAAATATGTACAAATGCCTGACAAGCAAAAGCATATGAAGTTAGCTTTCAAATGATAGTTTTGTCCAACAACCTTTGACTAATATTCTGAGCGGTGAGGGATATACCTGTTTTGGCGGTTTGTTAATTTCTATATAGAGGATATTTGTTTGGAGTGGATATGGAATATATCTCATTGAGAAGTGATACAATTTTCATATTTTCACGAGAGCATAGTGCAAGTGAAAATTTTAGCACTTCAAAAGTAGATAAATTCCATATTCTCTCAAAACTTATCTTTTTATTTTATGGTAACTGCTGCTACGTACCCATTATAAGTAAACAAGAGTGTTCTCTGGAACATGTGTGTCACCTGCTGAAGTGTGACGGAAAAAGTGTGATGGACAGACAGATGGACGGACACAAAAAAGTAGTTCCGGCCTATCTATATCACTCACACTGTGGGATTTTTTTTTCACTGATATAACACAGTATTTCATCAGTTTGCATAAAATAAAATACAGTAGAGCCTCATAAAGCAACCACAATGGCAGTTCATTTCTCAGAGTTCTTTAATTGCCTGTATAAAAATCTAGCTTTATTAACCTTTGTAGGTAATGATTAATAAAAACCTAAATCTAAAAACAATAAGAAAACACACTAAAACAGATCAGTAAACAATTGATAAACAATTTTAACCCTGTTTGGTAAGTGGGTATTGACTTAGTATATGTGAATAATTTGATTCATGCATAAATTCTAACCCCTAGTCATTTATGTCTCACCCCAATCATACAACACCCCTAGTCATTTATGTCACACCCCAATCATACAACACCCCTAGTCATTTATGTCTCACCCCTATCATACAACACCCCTAGTCATTTATGTCACATCCCAATCATACAACACCCCAAGTCATTTATGTCACACCCCAATCATACAACACCCCTAGTCATTTATGACACACCCCTATCATACAACACCCCTAGTCATTTATGTCACACCCCAATCATACAACACCCCTAGTCATTTATGTCACACCCCTAGTCATTTATGTCACACCTCTATCATACAACACCCCTAGTCATTTATGTCACACCCCAATCATACAACACCCCTGGTCATTTATGTCACACCCCAATCATACAACACCCCTAGTCATTTATGTCACACCCCAATCATACAACACCCCTAGTCATTTATGTCACACCCCAATCATACAACACCCCTGGTCATTTATGTCACACCCCTATCATACAACACCCTAGTCATTTATGTCACACCCCAATCATACAACACCCCTAGTCATTTATGTCACACCCCAATCATACAACACCCCTAGTCATTTATGTCACACCCCAATCATACAACACCCCTAGTCATTTATGTCACACCCCAATCATACAACACCCCTAGTCATTTATGTCACACCCCAATCATACAACACCCCTAGTCATTTATGTCTCACCCCAATCATACAACATCCCTAGTCATTTATGTCTCACCCCTATCATACAACATCCCTAGTCATTTATGTCACACCCCAATCATACAACACCCCTAGTCATTTATGTCTCACCCCAATCATACAACATCCCAAGTCATTTATGTCACACCCCAATCATACAACATCCCTAGTCATTTATGTCACACCCCAATCATACAACACCCGTCATTTATGTCACACCCCAATCATACAACATCCCTAGTCATTTATGTCTCACCCCAACCATACACCCTAGTCATTTATGCCACCCCACATACAACACACTAGTCATTTATGTCACACCCCAATCATACAACACCCCTAGTCATTTATGTCACACCCCAATCATACAACACCCCTAGTCATTTATGTCACACCCCAATCATACAACATCCCTAGTCATTTATGTCTCACCCCAACCATACAACACCCCTAGTCATTTATGTCACACCCCTATCATACAACACCCCTAGTCATTTATGTCACACCCCTATCATACAACACCACTAGTCATTTATGTCACATCCCAATCATACAACACCCCTAGTCACTCATGTCACACCCTATCATACAACACCACTAGTCATTTATGTCACACCCCAATCATACAACACCCCTAGTCATTTATGTCACACCCCTATCATACAACACCCCTAGTCATTTATGTCACATCCCAATCATACAACACCCCTAGTCATTTATGTCACACCCCTATCATACAACACCACTAGTCATTTATATCACATCCCAATCATACAACACCCCTAGTCACTCATGTCACACCCCAATCATACAACACCCCTAGTCACTCATGTCACACCCCAATCATACAACACCCCTAGTCACTCATGTCACACCCCAATCATACAACACCCCTAGTCATTTATGTCACACCCCAATCATACAACACCCCTAGTCATTTATGTCACACCCCAATCATACAACACCCCTAGTCATTTATGTCACACCCCTATCATACAACACCCCTAGTCATTTATGTCACACCCCAATCATACAACACCCCTAGTCATTTATGTCACACCCCTATCATACAACACCACTAGTCATTTATGTCACATCCCAATCATACAACACCCCTAGTCACTCATGTCACACCCCAATCATACAACACCCCTAGTCACTCATGTCACATCCCAATCATACAACACCCCTAGTCATTTATATCACATCCCAATCATACAACACCCCTAGTCATTTATGTCACATCCCAATCATACAACACCCCTAGTCATTTATGTCACACCTCTATCATACAACACCCCAGGTCATTTATGTCTCACCCCTATCATACAACACCCCTAGTCATTTATGACACACCCCTTACCAGTTAAGTCACACCCTTTGCCAACTAAGCCTTCCAGCTAATTACACATTCCCCGCCCCCATCTCACCTAGTTCCTCAGCATAGTCAGCATCACTGGTATCCAGGAGGTGTACAAATCTCTGTACCACACTGACCGGTGGGTTCTCCTCGTACACTGTAAAGTAGAAATGGCATCCTTATATAAACACAGAGCAACAAATTTAGAAACATCCACTGCATTAATGTGTTAAGCATTTACCTCATACAGATTCATTTTGACAAATTGACCGACGGAGCAGATCCAAATCAAAAAGTTCTTCCCAGAAGCTATCTCATTCTTCTGTTTGCTCATTTAATATTTATCACTGATTCTACAAAGTCTGCATGACAAAGAAAAATCACTGTATCATATTCCATTTAAAGTTCAGAAAAATAATATTTAAATCATAAATTTGTTCATGAATATTCATGAGGTAGAGGGTTAATGCCTATGTATCTGACATACTTACTGAGGGCTCTGTAGTCATGCTTGGCCTTGTTAGAACGAACAAATGCCTGTATCTTCACAATCTCTGGCTCCTACACATGCAGGAAATATATACACACTTATCAACTATATATCAACCATATATCTGCTATAACATCCTGACCACAATAACTAAAACAATTATAACATGCATTATTCAAAAAGCAATTTACGAACAATATCAATCATGTTTTCAAATAATGTACCCGAATTCAAGCCATAAAACTTTTTTTTATTTTTTTTTTGTGCAGTGAGCTGGGGCTATGCCCCCCTCAGCATTTTTGTCTGATTTCCTGTATTCTCAGAATGTTTAGGGCTACTGGCTTTGAACTGGACAGATGGACAAATCTCTACAAATCT
>CM037786.1:3724808-3774808 GCA_021229015.1 Solen grandis
AAAATCATAATAATAGGAAAATTTAAAAATCTTCTTCTATGAATCCATTAGGCCTAGAGCTTAGATATTTGGTATGTAGCATCATCTTATGGTTCATTACCAAGATTGTTCAAATCATAGCCCTATGGTGATAAATGCCCCCGCACCATGGGTCACTTGTTTTACATAGAGTTATATAGGAAAAACTTTAAAAATCTTCTTCTATGAATCCATTAGGCCTAGAGCTTAGATATTTGGTATGTAGCATCATCTTATGGTTCATTACCAAGATTGTTCAAATCATAGCCCTATGGTGATAAATGCCCCCGCACCAGGGGTCACTTGTTTAACATAGATTTATATAGGAAAAACTTTAAAAATCTTCTTCTATGAATCCATAGCCTAGAGTTAGATATTTGTATGTAGCATCATCTAATGGTTCATTACCAAGATTGTTCAAATCATAGCCAAACGGTGATAAATGCCCCCGCAATAGGGGTCACTTGTTTTACATAGAGTTATATAGGAAAATCTTTAAAAATCTTCTTCTATGAATCCATAAGGCCTAGAGATTAGATATTTGGTATGTAGCATCATCTTATGGTTTATTACCAAGATTGTACAAATCATAGCCCTACGGTGATAAATGACCCCGCACCAGGGGTCACTTGTTTTACATAGAGTTATATAGGAAAATGTTTAAAAATCTTCTTCTATGAATCCATAAGGCCTAGAGATTAGATATTTGGTATGAAGCATCATCTTATGGTTCATTACCAAGATTGTACAAATCATGACCCTATGGTGATAAATGACCCCGCACCATGGGTCACTTGTTTTACATAGAGTTATATAGAAAAAACTTTAAAAATCTTCTTCTATGAATCCATTAGGCCTAGAGCTTAGATATTTGGTATGTAGCATCATCTTATGGGCCATTACCAAGATTGTACAAATCATAGCCCTACGATGATAAATGACCCCGCAACAGGGGTCACTTGTTTTACATAGAGTTATATAGGAAAATCTTTAAAAATCTTCTTCTATGAATCCATTAGGCCTAGAGCTTAGATATTTGGTATGTAGCATCATTTTATGGTTCATTACCAAGATTGTACAAATCATAGCCCTATGGTGATAAATGACCCCGCACCAGGGGTCACTTGTTTTACATAGAGTTATATAGGAAAATCTTTAAAAATCTTCTTCTATGAATCCATTAGGCCTAGAGCTTAGATATTTGGATGAAGCATCATCTTATGGTTTATTACCAAGATTTACAAATCATGACCCTATGGTGATAAATGCCCCCGCACCAGGGGTCACTTGTTTAACATAGAGTTATATAGGAAAATCTTTAAAAATCTTCTTCTATGAATCCATTAGAGCTTAGATATTTGGAATGTAGCATCATCTAATGGTTCATTATCAAGATTTTCAAAATGGTGGCCCTTTGGAGATAAATGATCCCGCACTAAGTCTTCTCCTCTGAAACCATAAGGCCCAATGCTTATATATTTGGTGTGTAGTATTGTCAGGGCTAAAATGTTTAAGATTGAGTTATATCAGAATTCTTGTCTGTTTAAAAACCTTGTAATCAGTTGTAGCAATGGTACTCAGGTGAGCGATCCAGGGCCATCATGGCCCTCTTGTTTTAATATACGCTTGATTTAGTCGCCTAGGAAATAACTGTATTTATCGAAAAAAAGATGATTTGGTCTATCGTTTAGTGCCATACATTTTCATGTATATTTTTGGTTTTTGAGTTTATTGCTTACATGGGGATAATGTTTAAGGGAGGCAATGTATTGTGTTCTAAAGTTTACTGTAAAAAGCGTGTAAATTGTATTATTTGTATGTACATTTTATATCGTAAGTCAGCAATTTATTCTATTGTTAAAACTGATTTGTTTTGGTACAACACACTTTCATTTTACCTTTGATGAGCCAAGAGTATGATAGTGACAGTTTTAGCAACTGATTTAAAACCTGATCAGCCTTCAAGCTACAGACTGTTCTGAAATTATCCTGGTGGTTTAAGTCCTTTCTTTTCATCTCTATAATATATATAATATATTGATGACTGAGTGTTGAAATTATATATATTGAAATATATTATTGATGTAATTTTTATTTCAGGGATTGGCAAAAACATTTGGTGTCATATATCTCATGCAGCATCCATTCTGTCATCAGAAGGCATTGTTTACAAGGTCAGAGAACAACCTTCATCGTTGAGCCTAAGAGAGATCTTTTGGTTTGAGCACTTCATGCAATGGAGACGTTGGTTTGCTTCTTGTTCATGGCAAGCATTGGAGAAGTGATCAGGTAACCTCTCAACTCTTATCACTACTACTGCTGTTTCTTTCTTTCATGTTATTCTTTTACTTTCAACGACTACTACTACTGCTACAACTATCCATTATCATCAGCTTCCTCTACTTTTACTTCTACTAACACTGTTACATATCATTATTAACTAATCTGATTTTTGGGGAAAAAAGATGAACTTTTGTCTGTATTGTAATTATATTTGATTAATTGTCTCTTTTTAAGCCCATGTTAAATCAAAGGCGTTGTGCATTAAAATTAATATATAAGTCAAGAGGACTGTCCTACGCATAAAACAACATAAATGTATAAAAGGATCAAAATCCCTGAAATGTAATGTTTTTATAATCAGTTTTCTTCAAGATTTCAACTGATTTTGAATTTCTCACACACTTAACAACCACTGTCTACTTTGAAAATTACAAAACTTAGATTGGGCAGAATCAAAATTGCAGTTTCCCGCTCCACTCTAAAGTTTTCCTGGGTTTGATCTGTTCTGGATCTTTGAACTGGACCACGGCAACTTTAGTTTGTAGAATGTTGTTGTTATTGGTGATGATAATGATGATGATGATGATGATGATGACATACCAAAGTCATAGAAAATGGTACTGGTATAGCTCCCTTGCTTGTTGCTCAGCATATAAGGGTAGTTCCAAGACTGGTTGGTCTGGTGGCTGGATAATGTGAATGGGTATGTTATCATGCCACGTGTCTACAGCGTTATGCTGCAGTGTGGCAGCACCCTATATGCCTCAAGTTGACATAGTCTCCAAATGACTTACATACTGTTGGTGGGACATTGAACCCAAACAAATAAACAAACATGTCCTGGGTTGGACCTATACCGGATCAGCAAACTAGACCACAGCAACTACAGACCGTTTGTAGATGTTGTTGTTGATAATGATGATGATTTTTTTATCATTCAGTCACCTTCACACGACTACAAAACCAGATCAAACCGAAAGCAAAATTTATGTAATAAATTTACTTACCTTAATTCCATTGCATCACTTAGTGGACTTCTTAATTTTAGAAAATGTAAAGGGTTGGCTTCTTTGTTTTCGTTGGTATGATGTCATTTGGTATTGTCCAATTGTCATATTTTAGTTCAGGTTTGAAATGGCACGATTCTTTTAATTTATTTAATTTATAATCCATGGTGTGGACTTGAAAGTTAATGAATATGCTATGGGGCATCAGACAGTCAAGTTAGATAACACTTGATGGAATATATTACAAAATATGGCCCCTTTTTAACTTAGAAAATTTGGTTAAAGTTTTGCATGCAAGATGCTTTCATGCTTATATCTCAGTATACTATGATTATGTTGAAATTGAAAAGAAGATGAACATGCAGATAATGATAAGGATCCAATGCAGTCAAGGTGTTAGATGAGTCGACCGTGCTGTTCCCTGACAGCCCTTTTTTTTACAATCACAGAATGTTGCAATATGGGACCATGTCTCTGTAAATGGGTATTGATGAACGAAATACATACAAATAGTTAAAAAAAACAACTAATGCTTAGCTAATGATCTTTTGTGAACGAGCTGCTTTAAAGATCATCAGAGCCTTTTTAATTTTACATCTCTGTTTACAGTTGGTCGAGGATCTGTGAGATGGTTCAACTACACAAATGACCCTAATGACGTTTAAATCAGTTTGATTGGTTTTAAGATGGTACCATGCACTACTACCAGAATGGTACAGATGAGAGTGTGGCCTGCTCCAGCATGCACATGTAAGATTGTTCTTATTTATTACTACCATGTCAAGCGAAAGACGTAAAAATTGGTACCAGATGCAACCTTTGCTTGCAATCAGCAAAATGGGTCTGCTATGGGAACTCGGAGACCTCAGTGCTGGTTCTACCGAGAAACATTTCATCCGTGTATCGGTGCTTTACACCGGGCACGTAAAAGAACCAAGGGGTCTATTCGCTAAGAGCTAGGGTATCGCACCCGGACTCCCTTGTATCCGACTACTGTCTCTTCCGATGCTGTCTCTTCAGCAAAAATAAAGAAGTATGTCAAAATTACTTTTAGTGTAGTTGTATTATTATAATTTTGGGTCTTCATTCGTAGTGAATGAAATAGTTCAGCTCATCCCCTATTTCTTACTACTTATGAAGTTGGGCAAAATTTGTTTAAATGTGATTATATTCTTATATGTTTGGGGTCTTCATGTGTAGTTACTGAAATAGTCCAGTTCATCCCCTATTTCTTACTACTTATGAAGTTGGGCAAAATTTGTTTAAATGTGATTATATTCTTATATGTTTGGGGTCTTCATTCGTAGTGAATGAAATAGTCCTGTTCATCCCCTATTTCTTACTACTTATGAAGTTGGGCAAAATTTGTTTAAATGTAGTTATATTCTTATATGTTTGGGGTCTTCATGTGTAGTTACTGAAATAGTCCTGTTCATCCCCTATTTCTTACTACTTATGAAGTAGGGCAAAATTTGTTTAAATGTAGTTATATTCCAATATGTTTGGGGTCTTCATAGTAGTTACTGAAATAGTCCAGCTCATCCCCTATTTCTTACTACTTATGAAGTTGGGCAAAATTTGTTTAAATGTAGTTATATTCCAATATGTTTGGGGTCTTCATACGTAGTTACTGAAATAGTCCAGTTCATCCCCTATTTCTTACTACTTATGAAGTTGGGCAAAATTTGTTTAAATGTGATTATATTCTTATATGTTTGGGGTCTTCATGTGTAGTTACTGAAATAGTCCTGTTCATCCCCTATTTCTTACTACTTATGAAGTTGGGCAAAATTTGTTTAAATGTAATTATATTCTTATATGTTTGGGGTCTTCATCTGTAGTTACTGAAATAGTCCTGTTCATCCCCTATTTCTTACTACTTATGAAGTTGGGCAAAATTTGTTTAAATGTAGTTATATTCCAATATGTTTGGGGTCTTCATAGTAGTTACTGAAATAGTCCAGCTCATCGCCTATTTCTTACTACTTATGAAGTTGGGCAAAATTTGTTTAAATGTAGTTATATTCCAATATGTTTGGGGTCTTCATACGTAGTTACTGAAATAGTCCTGTTCATCCCCTATTTCTTACTACTTATGAAGTTGGGCAAAATTTGTTTAAATGTAGTTATATTCTTATATGTTTGGGGTCTTCATGTGTAGTTACTGAAATAGTCCTGTTCATCCCCTATTTCTTACTACTTATGAAGTTGGGCAAAATTTGTTTAAATGTGATTATATTCTTATATGTTTGGGGTCTTCATGTGTAGTTACTGAAATAGTCCTGTTCATCCCCTATTTCTTACTACTTATGAAGTTGGGCAAAATTTGTTTAAATGTAATTATATTCTTATATGTTTGGGGTCTTCATCTGTAGTTACTGAAATAGTCCTGTTCATCCCCTATTTCTTACTACTTATGAAGTTGGGCAAAATTTGTTTAAATGTAGTTATATTCCTTATATGTTTGGGGTCTTCATGTGTATTACTGAAATAGTCCAGTTCATCCCCTATTTCTTACTACTTATGAAGTTGGGCAAAATTTGTTTAAATGTAGTTATATTCCAATATGTTTGGGGTCTTCATAGTAGTTACTGAAATAGTCCAGCTCATCCCCTATTTCTTACTACTTATGAAGTTGGGCAAAATTTGTTTAAATGTAGTTATATTCCAATATGTTTGGGGTCTTCATAGTATTATGAAATAGTCCAGTTTCATCCCCTATTTCTTACTACTTATGAAGTTGGGCAAAATTTGTTTAAATGTAGTTATATTCCAATATGTTTGGGGTCTTCATACGTAGTTACTGAAATAGTCCAGTTCATCGCCTATTTCTTACTACTTATGAAGTAGGGCAAAATTTGTTCGAGTTAAGATATATCCTCATTGATTTTGGGTTAATTCCTTTCCTTAACTTTTTTTTTACTTCATTTTCTTTTACTTTTTTTACTTAATTTTCTTATCTTTTGTTGTTTTTTTCTTTGTTTAGTTTATTCTTTAACTGTTTTTTTTTTCTTTCTTAAACATTTTTTCACTTTTTTTTTCTTTGACGGTTCTCCTTTTTGTTTTGGCATGTTTTTCTTTTTTATCTAAAACCTTTTTTTCTCTCATAATTTTTTTCATTGCCTTTTTCTTCTATATTTTCCTTGTTGTTGTTGTCTCATAATAATATATATTTTGTTTCCTCTTCAGCTTATTCATGGACCTGTCAATGTCTGTAAAAGTGGCACGACTCGACCCGTCATTGTCTTAAAAAGTGGCACATAATAGTTCAGAAATAAAAGTTAAGAGTTCTCTGTGTTTGGGGTTCACAGATATCAATTTCGATTGATAACGTCCCCCAGTTTCTGGCTATTGTGTGTGTGTCAAAATGGGCCATGTGACGCGTCTGGTGTGGTGTGCTTTAGCATCCACCGCTGGCTAGCCAGTTTCTGGCGAAAAGGGAACATCAGTCTCCCTGCCAGTATATAGCCTCTCCATGGTCAAGCCCTATACAGTGCCTCCTCGCGGCGACACACGTCAACTGAGGACTTTGTGTCCTCAGGCTGAACTGTAGGGGACGATGTACAAAAATTGTGTATCCAAATACACCAAACGTTGGTTTATGCTACTATTGATCAGATACTTTTTCTATTGACATTTTAAAACACTGCTTCACATAGGAATCAGCACAATCCTGTCCTGTTCTACTCACATGAAGACAAGTTAGGGTGCGGGGGTCGGGGTTTAATCACCTTGAGTTCCATCTAATTAACTTCTGTACAAATCACAACAGGTAGTCTTTTTATACGGAGGCGGTCATATATTGGCGTCATCTTCTTCGTCCGTCCGTACGTCTGTACCTGACTTGAAACTTAGTCTCTGTAGCTGATTGATATTGCAGCCTTGTGAACGCAACTCCTCCTACATTTCTGAATGAATCTTTTCAAAACTTGGTCAATGTCATTACTATAATGGGTAGATGTGCATGAAGTGGCAATTTTCCGGTCCATTGATTTTTACAAGATTTTGTCCCTTGAAACTTAGTCTCTGTAGCTGATTGATATTGCAGCCTTGTGAACGCAACTCCCCCTTCGTTTCTGAATGAATCTTTTCAAAACTTGGTCAATGTCATTACTATAATGGGTAGATGTGCATGAAGTGGCAATTTATCGGTTCATTAATTTTTGCAAGATTTTTGTCCCTTGAAACTTAGTCTCTTTAGCTGATTGATATTTCAGCTTTGTGAATGCAATTTCATGTATGTTTCTGACCTAATCTTTTCAAAACTTGGGCAATGTCATTACTATACTGGGTAGATATGCACAAAGCACGGATTTTGATGTTCATCAATATTTGCAATAGTTATGCCTTTCTAAACATGGTCTCTTGAAAACACAACTCAAGTTTCTAAACAGGTAAAAGTGCATAAAGCAGGGATTTTCTGGTACAGTGATTTTTGCAAGAGTTATGTGGAGAAAGAAAAAAGGATTCATAATGATACTGCTATTTGACCTACTTTCATATTGGAAGCATTTTTAGGGTTCTATCTCTGTTCAGCTAAATTAATTGGTCTCACAGACTTCATTATGCTTACAGAAATGTTAAAAGCAATAATTAAAAGACCCCTCTTGGTCTTTATATTTTGTGGCGGCGTATATTGTGGCATCACTGGCACTCTTAATTTTAATCAAATTGAGTCTAAGGATGAAGGATATCAGATTATTGGTTTAATGGAACCTTTTGGTGTTCTACCAAGAGGACTGGGTTCAACTCCCAAGAAACCATATCCTATCCTACATCCTAATAAATCATCACTTATATTTTTTATTTATCCCAAGAAACCATAACCTATCCTACGTCCTAATAAATCATCACTTATATTTTTTATTTATCCCAAGAAACCATAACCTATCCTACGTCCTAATAAATCATCATTTATATTTTTAGCTCACCAGAGCACGAAGTGCTCAGGGTGAGCTATTGGGATCACCCGTCGTCGTCCGTCGTCAACAATTTGCTTTAAAAGACATCTCCTCTGAAACCGCTGGACAAATCTGATGAAACTTGGTATAAATGGTCCTTGGGTGGGACTCTACAAAAATTGCTCAAATAAAGTTGCTCTATGCAGAACTCTGGTTGCCATGGCAACAAAAAGAACAAAAATCATCTTCTTCAAGATTAATATAAATCATCTTCCAGATTAATAATTTGCAGGGTTTCAAAATGTTTTTAATTGGTACTGATGATCCTTGGGTGAAGCTCTACAAAGTATTCAAAATTATTTGGATGTGAACTCGGCAACAATAAGAGGGGAGGCTTATTTATTATATTTATATTGATTTACGCAGAACTCTAGTTGCCATTGCAATGCAATGAAAAGATAAATTTAAAATTCATCTTGTTTAGAACTGCTAGCCAGATTTAAAATACATTGTTATAGATGTTTATTTAGGGTTAATTGGCTAATTTTTACTTTGTTCTTCAGACAATTTTAGCAATTAATCAAAATCAAAGGAAATGTCCTTTGTTTTCACGTGACGTCATCAAGACAAATCCGCCATCTTACCATTTTACTATTTGCACTTCTGTTTCAATTAAAGATTTACAGATATATACTTTTGAGTTTAAAAAACAGAAACACGGGAAGATTGATTCTATATTAAAGGAGTGAAATTGCATAAAGTGGTTATTTAATACAATATATAAATTCATTATTGAAGACGGAAAATATATACGTTGTAATTTTTTGCAGTTGTCGGTAATTAATTTCCTTAGTGTCCTATATGAGACAAATGGATCCATCAACCTCCAACAATCAGTTTTAAGTCACTATAAACTGTTCGGAGTCAAAGGTGTATTTTTGTGTGATTTTTCACTCCATTGTCTAAAATATTTTTATCTTAATGGAAGCAAGCACGTTTTTCAAAAAAAAAGAAATGTAATCCATCAACTTACAACCAGTTTACTGTTCCAAGTCAAGGGTGTATTTTGTGTGGTTTTTGACTCCGATTTATCTGTACTTGAAATTGTTTGGGCTGCTTTTTCCAGATTAACAACTGTTACTGATTTAACCTTTTCCTTCATATAGACTCATATTGACACTCTCAAAAGGAACCACATAAAATAGTCACAGTTAAACATTCCTTGTTACAGAAAACAATTGTTTCATTTTAAAATGCAGATGTACTCTGGTGAGTGTCTATGGCCCTTGGGCCTCTTGTTTGTTTATTTTTATTAGTTCCTTTAATTAACATGATGCCGAAACGCTCTGAAATGAATATTCATATTGGTTTAACCAGTGAAAAGCTGTACAAACCTCCGACTTTCAAATGCACATAAATCTTGCTTTTAATAGTTACCTTAGTTCAATGACCTCCGACAAACATTTGGGGCGGAACTATACCTGTTTTGGCGTCAAGTTAATTCAAAAGTGCACAGCATGTTAAAGGTGAATTTAATTTCGTATGGCACAAATATTCACCTCATGACTACCTGTCATTATATTGTTTAATCAATGTTTATCCCTTGAAAAATAAGACTCTATTGGGTTTTGATAGTTTTCTAATATTCTGAATTTAGAAGTTCAAAACTTTGACTAGGCACAATTTTTAGAACAATTGGATAAAAAATAGCATGGCTTATGAAAATCTCCTCAACTGCACTGATTGTAACATTCACACATACATCTGCTTCATGTCATAATTAAATTTAATCCCTTTACCTCATGAATAAATATATTATATCTATGTTAAATAAATAAATATTTTCATAAATTTCTTTCTCTCTCTATCAATTTCAGCAATAAAATTTATTGTATTATCACACTGTCTTTAATGTCATTTACGACAAATCAAGAACATTTGAAAAGGACAGCTTTGACCTAATAAACTGGTTTGGAGCATTAGAAATTTGTAGAAATGCCAATGCACATCTTTATTATCAACTTCCGGAAGAACCATTAAAACGAATCAGTTCGAGATACTGGTCGTCCCTGAGGAGAAGTCTCAGTATAAGATGGGCACAGAGGACAGGTTTGTACCCTAATGAAACATTAGGAAACCTTGGTTATCTCCGTGAAGGTCATGAGGTCCGAAATGTAGCGAACCATTACAGGGACTTTACCTTAAGCGGCCAGTCAAGAGAACAATCAGTCGTGGAACTGCACTTATACGAGGGTTGATCCAGATATTCGTAGACTTTTTCGCTCATTCTTTAAGTATTTGTATAGTGTATTCATGTTGATGTCATAATATATGTCTATCTCTTCTGTATTGTTAAGTGTAAAATCGTAGTCGTACAGATTGGTTTTGTTTGTAAAATATGTGATTGAATAACCATAGTAACGCTTCAGCGCCCCTGTCTATTAATTGGTCAGATATTTAAAAGTATATGTCTCTTCAAAAATATAAAAAAGAGATTTTCTTCATAATATACAGTATTACTTATATATTTTGTCATCAGAAAATCTTACCTCATTTTGATTTTATTTTGCGAATTACAGAGTGCCAATTAATGAAATCCTAACAAAATTATTTAACGGTTGTTGTATGTCGCAGCCTAGAATCAAAACCACAGACTCCCGCTTACAAGGAGAAATGTCAATGTTTTAAAAGAAACACAGTCATTTTAATGAATACTTTTAGCTAATTTACAGTAATAATATTTTTTAAATCTATGTTTATGTTATAAATAATGTCGTTAATGAACAATATAAAGAGCAGAGGCATTAAACCCAAAAAACAAACAAAGAGCAGAGGTGAGCTGGAACCTTCTTTCTTCAAGCTGATGTGTTAGTCAAACATGTCGGACATTGTTGTCTGGTTCCTGACACATGATTTAACAGTGTTATACATACATTGTTTAGCTGCTACAAATATACAGCTTAATCGTTCAGCCAAATTTGACTGAAATCCTGAGTGCCAGAAGATACACCGTGACGTTTAATATATCTAGGAATTATTGGTTTAGGATAAAATAGTTCAAATTGACCATTCCAGTGTTGTGTTCCATGATTATGCATCCAAAATTACTTACACGTAATCAAGTAACTACAATGAAAACAAGGTAGTCAATGATTGACCTGGTTTTCACAAAAGAACACATAATTTGTTTGTGAAAATTTATCAGTTGACCTGGGTAGGAAAAAGAAAGAAAAAAATAGATTGCTTGTTTCCGTCGACATCGCAAAATGAAAAGGGTTGGTAGGTCGTAAAAAATAAGTTTGTTTTTTATTATTGTTTTTATCTCGCCTGAGCACAAAGTGCTCATGGTGAGCTTTTGTGATCGCCTTTTGTCCATGCGTCCGGCATCAACAATTTCCTTTAAATAACATCTCCTAAACTGCGAATGGATTTAAACCTTCACAGGAATCATCCTTATGATGCCCTCTATCAAGATTTTTCAAATTATTGTGATTGGTTGAAAAAGTAGGTCACAGGAGCTAAAAATAGAATTAGACTAAGAACTTTGAAAATCTTCTTCTGCAAAACTGCAAGGCCTAGAGCTAAGATATTTGGTTTGTAGCATTGTCTAGTGTACCTTTACCAAGTTTGTTCAAATCATGGCCCTTGGGTCAAAATTGGCCCCGCCCCAGGGGTCACTTGACTTTACAAAGGCATATAAATAGGAAAATATAGAAAAAATCTTCTTGTCAGAAACTACAAGGCAAGGAGTTTAGATATTTGGTGTGTAACATTGCCTTATGGACATCACCAAGTATGTTCAAATCATGGCACTTTGGTCAAAATTGGCCCCGTCCAAGGGGTCACTTGATTTTACATGGGCTTAAATAGGAAAATCTAGAAAAATCTTCTTTTCAGAAACCACAAGGCCTGGAGTTTAGATATTTGGTGTGTAACATTGCCTTATGGACATCTAACAAGTTTGTTCAAATCATGGCCCTAGTTTCAAAATTTTCCCCATCCCAGGGGTCACTTGATTTAACATAGACTTACATAAATTATGAAAGATTTTTAAAAGATATCCTTGTCAGAAACCACAAGATCATGGGATTAGGTATTTTGGTACGTAACCTGGCCTTGTGGACCTGAACCAAGTTTTCAAATCCTGGCCCTGGGGTCAAAATTGGTCCCACGCTTTGGTTAACTTTGTTTTTTGGACCACATGTAAATTTTTTGTGTGGAATTAAAATTATATTGCTGTTCTTCTGTATGGATTTTGTATTCAGTATGACTATGTTGTAAAAGGCAATGAAAGCAAAATTTCTAAGTGAACGATTCAGGGCCATCTTGGCCCTCTTGTTCTTTACTTCTAGCATGTGACATAAAAAAAAAAAAAAAAAAAAAAAAAATGCTTGCAACCGTTATAATACAAATGCTAGGATAATTGGTTTTGAGTCGGTACGAAAAATAAATGGATCGGTCGGAATAAACTGTAACAAGTAACCTTGTTTATTAGAAGAGCAAAGCTTTATTTTTCACTGCTAAATTCAATGTTCATATAACCACAAACAAATGATTTATGACAAAATAAGAGGTTTCCTGTTGGATGAGTATATGGAATTGTTTTTCAGATACAGAGTATCTATTCTGTGTGTTTGTCCGTCTCAACAGGCAATCAAATCTGATGGTGTATGCTAAAGTATGTAACACTTATAAACAACATCTGTACATGACAGATTTGCAAAGTAATTATTTGTTTCCTTGTCTTTATAGTTTAGCCAGCTTATAGAATTATTCAGTAATAAAAACATGTATGTAACTCAATCGTTTAAAGCGACGGGTGTTGAATAATCGTTGCTTTGATTGTGTTTAATGTACCACCGACAGTGATCAGTCATTCATGGACCTTTGTCTACACGGCAAAGTTTTAGTGATGCCACACTGTAACATCACGCCGTATACAATAGGCATAATACCACACCCAGTCGCATTATCCTGACACTGGGAAAATCAGTCCTGGAACTACACTTTTGTGCTGAGCACCAAGCAATAGGGTGAACTACCATGCAGGAGCATTTTTTTTAAGATTTTGGTATGTCGCGGCCAGCGAAATTTAATATTATATAACCATTTGTACAATCACTTACAAAATGCCAACGACAATGTGCATGTAATTAGAAATTAGTACCAGATTATCATTTTCTTAATCAATATGTCCTTCCCTAAACATTTATGTGAAAAAAGTGATGATGGCATGTTACCATTTGCTGTAATTGAATGATGTGGTACCAAGCAGATACCACTGAGTATAAAACTAATGTGTGTTATTCCATCTGATATAATAAATGAATTTGTGAATACCACAATAAACCTTTTAAGGATGCCCTTTATTTAATAAGAAGTATTATCACAAACACTGAAAGATCTACAGAATTTCTGAAAGAAAAAAAACAACAACACTTATCTGAGACTAAAATGCACTTATCATATTGATGCCTTGACTAACTTGTTATGAGGAATACCTTATTATTGTATAGACATGGAACCACGGAACACTTATGGTACAACTACATCCATTGACCTTTGACCTTTCTAACCATGTTACCGATCACAGCAGTCGTGGTTTTACTTTTCTTCAGATGGAGGGAATGGTAAACGCTTAGTTATGATACTTTGTCATATCTGAAATGGAGTTCCAATATTTGTCTAAAATTATAGATGCTTAACAAAGCAAGTTTGATGAAGATATTATGAAAGTTTTATTGAGAAGCAGTTTAATGCTTTTAAACAAATTTATTCAGGAAAAAGATATCAAATCATAAAGTAATATTTTCTTACAAACATATGGTACATATCTCCAAGTAAATAAAAAACAAAAGTTAAACAAGCTGATTGATGAAATGGCGACTAGGTAAAAACTTGTATAATATCAAATAGAAATTAAAGTTCGAATTCAGACATGTTGAAAAGAATTGTTGAGTCTTATGAAAAACTCATATGAAATTCCTGAAGATATGTATAAACTCCTCTCTCTCTCTCTCTTTATATATATATATATATCTCTCTTTATCTATCTCTCTCTTTCTCTCCCCCCCCCCTCTCTCTCTCTCTCTTTCTTTCTCTAAAAAAGAATCAAAACAAAAAACTCAAATACACTATATTTTTAAGACAGGGCAGTGCCGCTTTAATAAAAGTGGTTAGTTTTCATGGTGTAGACAAATGTGTACATATTTTTTCTTCATCATGTGAACTGGTAACTGCAATTAAAAGGCTCATTCACTGCTATAATGTAAAACTCAGTGACACATTCCAGCATCTTATTTACAGGCACTTATGAAAACAATGATATTCAAATAAAGGACAAGCAAGAGCTTCCATTTATTAAAAAGCATTTATTTTTACTCTAGGAATGCAGTTCAACAGAATTCATCACTTTACTGTGTTGTTAAGAAACCCATTTAGGCATCATTTGACCCTTCTGCCAGTCCATGATCATGCTTGGGTGTTTGACACATGGTAAGGAGTTTGAACCTTATGATACAGCTTGTTTTGGGTGTGATTTAATGTGAGATGTAGTTGCAGTTAGTGCATTTCAAGGCAGGAGATGCTTTTTTTCTCCTTCCCACCCATAAATTAGGCTGATCACAGCTGGTTGACTCTTGATTATGACCTTAACAATATCATCATAGCCCATGGAAGTCATCTCACCTTCCACAAGTCTTATGCCCAAAGTTAATGCTGCATTCTGCTGTTTCTAATGAGAGGCCTAGATGTGGGCCCATGTTAGCCAAATGCGCCTTTGCTGTTTTAGGAGTGGACTTTCTTGGCCTTACGGATTGACCCTCAGTCTCAAAGCCTCTCTGCTGCAGTCAGTATGTATCATGTAGGTGTCCATAGATGAAGAGTCAGTCAGTTTCAAGCCTTTGCTCTGTGGAATATGGCCAGTTTTTAAGTGTGCAGCCATGTCACCTCTCATTGTGTTGATGAAAGTTTTTTTGCTTAAATGTTGATATTTTTTTTAGGATTTTGGTGAAAATCAGCCCTATATATACTGAGAATGGTCTCCAGAGAATGCAGACATCTGCATGTCACCCTTTGAAGTTTTGTATTACCCCGATGGGATGGGGCCATCTGGCATTTGGCCATCCAGACCCCCTGAAGTGCCTGCAATGGCCTGTTTCATAACAAGACTGATTGACTGACTGATAACGTTGTTTAATTAGGGTCCGTCTGCCTGCTCGGCTCTGTGGGCGGACCCCGTAGTGTGACCCATCACTCCTATAAAATTTAAATTTGGAAATCGAAAGTGGGTCAAATTTTAAAAGAAAACCTGTAATTTACAGATTTATTGCTTTAATGTCTAAAGTAGAGGTTTTAGTATCTAAATTATTTGGTAATTAACAGAGCTAATTTGAGCTGGAGGTGTTAATTACCATTGGATATGGAAGGGTTTGCTTGTTGCTCATGTGGTCCGTGAAAATGGTCGGCATGTGGGTTGGAGGTGAACTGTGCCTTCCTTCTTCTTCTGTCTCGCCGGGAAAAACAGCGCACTTGAGGTGCCACGTTTATTCCCCTTGAGACCGTAGAACCGTCTCATCAGTGCCGACCATAATTGGACTTTGGTTCATGAGTAGATTTGAGATGTTAGATGAGGAAAAGGACTGCAAGGCCAGCAAACAAATAACCTCGTCACCCGTATACTGCCAAAAAACGACGGCCCCCTTTAGGGTAAATTTTGAATTTAGATAGCCAATTTCAGCTAGCAAGGATACTTTCAACCTTGTATAGATTTTGCGCCAAAGAAAAAATAGTTATTGTTATTTATTAAAAAAGTGTTGAATAAAAATAAGAGTTGAATTAGAGTTTGAATTTAGAGTCTGATGCTAATCAGCCTAATGTCATTTTGCCGAAACTTGGAAGAAGAAAAAAAATTGAAAAATCGAACCGGAAGCCTGCCCTAGAAATTTTTGAGAGACCGAGAGTATTAGTTGTTCTGAATTAAGAGAAGAAAAAATAATAATTTATAGTTGCTGTTTTTCTTTTTGAGGCATGATAGGAGAGCCCTATATTGTCTTTTGGTGAACTTTGGGATCACCTAGAGCTCATATTTGTTTATTTGTGTGTTCTTGTGGTGTCTGGGGAAGGGCATTTTACGTCCTCATGTTGAGGCTCATAGGCGGGTGTCCCCATTGTGGGGCTCATATGGGGCTCTTTATTTTTGGGTGTCCCTATTGTAGGGCTCATATAGAGCTACGACCTTATGGGCTGAATGGGGTGTCCCTTTTTTTAGCTCACCTGAGCACAAAGTGCTCAAGGTGAGCTTTTGTGATCGCCCTTCGTCCGGCGTCGTGCGTCGTCCGTCGTCAACAATTTGCTTTAAACGACATCTCCTCTGAAACCACTGGACAGAATGTAATGAAACTTGGCAGGAATGTTCCTTGGGTGAGGCTCTACAAAATTTGCTAAAATAAAGTTGATCCATGAAGAACTCTGGTTGCCATGGCTACAAAAAGAAAAATAATTTGAAAACTTTAAAAATCATCTCCTTCAAAACTACTGGCCAGATTTCAAAATAATTTGGTACAGATGTTCCTTGGGTCAACCTCTACCAAAGTTGCTAAAATTATTCCGATCCGTAAAAAAACATGGCCGCCAGGGATGGGGCTTATTTGCCTTATATGTATATAGAGAAACCTTTAAACAACATCTCCTCTGAAACCACTGGACAGAATTTGATTAAACTTGGCAGGGATGATCCTTGGGTCAACCTTCACAAAAGTTGCTAAAATAAACTTGATCCATGTAGAACTCTGGTTGCCATGGCAACAAAAAGAAAAAAAAATGAAAATTTTAAAAATCATCTCCTTCAAAACTACTGGCCAGATTTTAAAATAAATTGGTACAGATGTTCCTTGGGTCAACCTCTACCAAAGTTGCTAAAATTATTCCGATCTGTAAAAAAACATGGCCGCCAGGGGCGGGGCTTATTTGCCTTATATGTATATAGAGAAACCTATAAACAACATCTCCTCTGAAAACACTGGAGAGATCTTCAAATGAATTAATGATATCAACAAATCAATTGTAGATCTCTTCAAATCATTTGTTGATATCATTAATTGAATTATTGATATCAACAATTCATTTGTTGATATCTTCAAATCAATATTGGATAAGTATTCATTTCATTTAATTGTAGATCTCTTCAAATCATTTGTTGATATCATTAATTGAATTATTGATATCAACAATTCATTTGTTGATATCGTCAAATCAATATTGGATAAGTATTCATTTCATTTAATTGTAGATCTCTTCAAATCATTTGTTGATATCTCCAAATCACTTGTTGATATCAACAATTGAATTGTTGATATCAACTCAATTCAATTCAATTCAATAGTTTATTTGGCATAAGCATACACAGTTTATCGCCATACAATACATGGCGTCACAATCACAGTATGCACAGGCCCGGATCCACCGGGGGGGGGGGGGGGGGGGCCCCCCCCCCCCCCCCCCCCCGGCTGCCCTGGTCATACATTTTTCTAGGCTATAATCCCTTGATTACATCATAGTAGTGTTGTCTAGAGGAAAACCCCATCGTGGGCCCCCATACTGAACCACCCGCATAACCACCTGACCAGCCAGATTCCTATTGTCTTATGGCCCCCTGCTGTTAATGTGTAGGTAATCCGAACCGGCAGTCGTCCATGACTGTGTGATAAGCATGTGTTTAGGGTACTGCGGACACGTTACCTGATTGAGAGAAATTTACATGGCATCTAATAATTGGGAAAAATCGGCAATTACCAAAAGTTTTATCAGTTACAACTATAAACTATTCTAAGCAAATGCAGTTTAAGAAATAGCATAATAATAGTTAAGCTAAAAACAACAACTAAGCTGGACATTAAAATGTAATTAGCATCGAAACAATTTCACCAGAGCCAAAAAGAATTAATAATAAAAATAATAATAATAATAAAACTACTTTGACGAAATCTATGCAATTCACTTTTCTCTTCATGTATAATGTTTTAAATCTTGCATTAAAATCGGGCTAATTACCTGCCGGCTGGTTGATGAATTATCAGGTATGAAAAATCGCCAATTTCGTTTTTGAAAAAGTTAAAAAGGTAATGATTTTATTTTTGCTGTAGCAAACCTCAGATTAGATGCATACCTATCGCTAGCCATGCAAATTAAACTTAATCAGAAATGGGTTGTGTTTCTAAATGTCATCAGCTTTACTATTAATGTACACAAGTCACTTTATCTTTTTTTTTCTTCTTTTTTTTTTAGGGGGGGGGGGTCCAAAAAGCACTAATTTTTTTATGCCAGTCTCCCCCCCCCCCCCCCCCCTTCCCCTTACTACCGTTATTTTTTTAATACAACTGTAGTCAAATACTATTACACAGTAGTTATTCAAAAACATGGCTTTGTGAAGGTAAATATAAAATTATATCGCTCAAGGCTCAGTCCCAATTGACAATTTTTGCCTAGGGAATGTACTCCCGATGGAAACTGATGAGCCTCGGGAGGCGTCGGGAACAGGTTCCCGTGTCCCGCGGAAGATTCGAAAGCGTTGTGAGTCATGTGGAGTCATTGGGAGGCTTCGGGGAAACCAGGCCGGGGAAACATAAGCATAGCTTCCCGGAAGCTCCTTTGAAGCATTCATGGAGATTCCGCGAAATATTTTTTCCTCCGAGGAACCCCAGGCTTCGGTGATGTCTCGAAGGTACGGAGACCTTTCTGTGACACATTCAAGATCTTGTGATAGAATCTCAGAATATTCGCAAGAAAATCGGCAAGCGCACTCTATTTTGGTAAACTTTAGACTGAGACGGTCAAAAAGGCCATGGGGCATTGCTGGGGGCATCCTCATAAACCCCCGAAAGTCTACCCAGAATTTTGTCCATCACCAAATTCTCATAATCTCTATAATCTTCCCGAGGCACCTAGAATGGTTCGATAAAATGATACATCCCCTAATCTACGGGGATATTCCCCCGATGATGTTTCAAGTTCGATGGAGCTCCGATTCACCTTCCCCGATCATCGGATAAATTTCACGAGCATCTGGAGCCATCCCCGATAATACAAGGCCATTGTACCATAACCGAAACATCAGTGAACTGATTTTTTTTTAAGACCTAGTGGTTTAAGGGAGATAATAACAAGAAGACTCGGATTGCGTGTTGTACCCTTGTTATCTTTCTTACATACGAACACCTCCCCCTATACATGCAATTATTAGACAATTTTTATGATTTAAAAGGAAAATAATAATTGAGGTAATATGAAATCTTCTTTCGCTCTCTCTTTCTCTCTGAATCGGACATAAAACGAAGCTCTCTCTCTTTCTCTCTCTCTCTCACACATACACACTTGTGGAAATAAAGTTTGTACCACACCACACCGCAGCTTCTACGGAGATAATCGACTGTATCCGATTTTCATCGCCGGAAAGACGCTTGAAATTGACGTGAACATTTTAAAATGTAGAGTATATCCGGATTTTAATTTATTTAAAAAAAAAATAAAAAAATAAAGCACGAGTCCGTGTGGCTTTAATAACCAGACCCCACCTTCTCAGTCCTCAGAAGAAAAATCAAGAGAGAAAGAAAGAAAGAAAGAAGAGAGAAAAAAACATTTTTTTTTCAGGCTGAAACTCAAAATTATTTATTTATCAAATCAAACTGGTTTCAGCTTAAGAATCAAAGACATGTACATGGATTGTATATATTTAGAATCCTTGATATGTCCAAATATAGTTTATCATGTAGTATAGGCAAATTGTATGTACACCTATGTAGAAAGTTAATCTGAATGCAGGGGTTTTCTTAAGTGGACACCCACTTGCCCGCGCCGGGTTAAAATCACTGGGGGCAAGTGATTTTTCAAAGAAGATAGCCCGGCGGGCAAGTTTATTTATGTAAATGAAATCTTTAAGTGTTTTTTTTTAATTTTCTATAGTATCGTCGGAGGTCCTAACTGCGCCCCTGTCCTAACTCCGACACCTTCCTTTTTTTTTTATTGTAGTCTCGCTAAATTTTATCACACGCGCAAGCGACTGTGATATTTTTTTTTACGATGTTTCTGTAAAAAACTCAGATGATTTTTGTAAGAAATTTTAATTTAAACTGATAAATATTGCAAATATTATCTCGCACCACTCTTTTTATATGTTTTTTCTTAATACAAAATGATTTCCACGCAGAATGACCCTTTTACACTCAAATTTTTAAAATAAATCCATCTGCTGTGTTTACATATTTATAAATGGAAGTCGCAACTGCTATGACGTCACCTAGGGGGCGGAGTTAGGACCACACAAAATGATGGCATAATATTTGACTCGTAATGTATTTAATGTTATTTTCGAGTGAATAATTATTTATAAAAGAATTATTTTGGGGGGTATCAATGTGAATTTGATAGAATTAATTGGTACGTGAACAGCTTTTATTCTATCTATTTTAATTATGTTGCATTTCCTAATTAAATCTTAGGGGGCGCAGTTTGGGCACTCGAGGATATATCAGGGGTAAAATGCTTGCAAATTGTCTTTGATACATATTAACTAAAATCCATCTTAATATTACACATATTTAGTTTTAAACATTAACAAACACCCACTAACTTCATGATCGGGCAACCTGTTTCCACTGGGGGCTAGTAGATGTTCAAAGTAACTTGCTCCCTGGACAAGTGAAAATCAAATCCTTAAGTAAACCCCTGGAATGATACGTAAAGCTGACATTTTTGACAATGATATTACGATGCGGTAGAATAGAAAAGGAACAGAGGAAAAAATGGATAGTAAGAAAACTAGGCTGGTCAAGAGAATGGCATGGATAAATGAGAGAGATAAAAAGAAAAGCAACCCATCTGCTTAGTTTCCCTCAAGACCCTGCGAGTGACCTCTCCGCTTTGCGTGGCGCTACCAGGGACGAGTCCCCGCACAGCTCAAAGTCTCTCAGCTGAAGGAAATCCCTATTTAGAAGTGCTGATTGGAGAGCTCTCTCTCTCTCTCTTGAAGAATGCCAAGGTGGGAGACCCAGTCACAGAGACTGGTAACTCATCAAGAAGCTGGATTTAAATTGATCAGAGAGAGAGAGAGAGAGAGAGATTTCTTGTTCCATGGTTCTGGTTTAACCGTTGACAATGGCTGAATGAAGAAATTTAGATATATAAAAAATTATACAGGCCAATCTATTTGGAACGCCAAATATACATTAACTCAAATATTTGAAGATCTCTTCAAATATTTAGAGATATTTTCAAATGAATTATTGAAGATATCAACAAATGATTTGGAGAGATCTTCAAATGAATTAATGATATCAACAAATCAATTGTAGATCTCTTCAAATCATTTGTTGATATCATTAATTGAATTATTGATATCAACAATTCATTTGTTGATATCTTCAAATCAATATTGGATAAGTATTCATTTCATTTAATTGTAGATCTCTTCAAATCATTTGTTGATATCATTAATTGAATTATTGATATCAACAATTCATTTGTTGATATCGTCAAATCAATATTGGATAAGTATTAATTTCATTTAATTGTAGATCTCTTCAAATCATTTGTTGATATCTCCAAATCACTTGTTGATATCAACAATTGAATTGTTGATATCAACTCAATTCAATTCAATTCAATAGTTTATTTGGCATAAGCATACACAGTTTATCGCCATACAATACATGGCGTCACAATCACAGTATGCACAGGCCCGGATCCACCGGGGGGGGGGGGGGGCGAGGGGGCCTCCCCCCCGGCTGCCCTGGTCATACATTTTTCTAGGCTATAATCCCTTGATTACATCATAGTAGTGTTGTCTAGAGGAAAACCCCATCGTGGGCCCCCATACTGAACCACCCGCATAACCACCTGACCAGCCAGATTCCTATTGTCTTATGGCCCCCTGCTGTTAATGTGTAGGTAATCCGAACCGGCAGTCGTCCATGACTGTGTGATAAGCATGTGTTTAGGGTACTGCGGACACGTTACCTGATTGAGAGAAATTTACATGGCATCTAATAATTGGGAAAAATCGGCAATTACCAAAAGTTTTATCAGTTACAACTATAAACTATTCTAAGCAAATGCAGTTTAAGAAATAGCATAATAATAGTTAAGCTAAAAACAACAACTAAGCTGGACATTAAAATGTAATTAGCATCGAAACAATTTCACCAGAGCCAAAAAGAATTAATAATAAAAATAATAATAATAATAAAACTACTTTGACGAAATCTATGCAATTCACTTTTCTCTTCATGTATAATGTTTTAAATCTTGCATTAAAATCGGGCTAATTACCTGCCGGCTGGTTGATGAATTATCAGGTATGAAAAATCGCCAATTTCGTTTTTGAAAAAGTTAAAAAGGTAATGATTTTATTTTTGCTGTAGCAAACCTCAGATTAGATGCATACCTATCGCTAGCCATGCAAATTAAACTTAATCAGAAATGGGTTGTGTTTCTAAATGTCATCAGCTTTACTATTAATGTACACAAGTCACTTTATCTTTTTTTTCTTCTTTTTTTTTAGGGGGGGGGGGGGGGTCCAAAAAGCACTAATTTTTTTATGCCAGTCCTCCCCCCCCCCCCTTCCCCTTACTACCGTTATTTTTTTAATACAACTGTAGTCAAATACTATTACACAGTAGTTATTCAAAAACATGGCTTTGTGAAGGTAAATATAAAATTATATCGCTCAAGGCTCAGTCCCAATTGACAATTTTTGCCTAGGGAATGTACTCCCGATGGAAACTGATGAGCCTCGGGAGGCGTCGGGAACAGGTTCCCGTGTCCCGCGGAAGATTCGAAAGCGTTGTGAGCCATGTGGAGTCATTGGGAGGCTTCGGGGAAACCAGGCCGGGGAAACATAAGCATAGCTTCCCGGAAGCTCCTTTGAAGCATTCATGGAGATTCCGCGAAATATTTTTTCCTCCGAGGAACCCCAGGCTTCGGTGATGTCTCGAAGGTACGGAGACCTTTCTGTGACACATTCAAGATCTTGTGATAGAATCTCAGAATATTCGCAAGAAAATCGGCAAGCGCACTCTATTTTGGTAAACTTTAGACTGAGACGGTCAAAAAGGCCATGGGGCATTGCTGGGGGCATCCTCATAAACCCCCGAAAGTCTACCCAGAATTTTGTCCATCACCAAATTCTCATAATCTCTATAATCTTCCCGAGGCACCTAGAATGGTTCGATAAAATGATACATCCCCTAATCTACGGGGATATTCCCCCGATGATGTTTCAAGTTCGATGGAGCTCCGATTCACCTTCCCCGATCATCGGATAAATTTCACGAGCATCTGGAGCCATCCCCGATAATACAAGGCCATTGTACCATAACCGAAACATCAGTGAACGTTTCAACGGACCAACTCCAAAGCTTCTCATAGGACTGCTCCATCTTTTGGGCTCAAACATCTGATGCCATCGGGAGAAAATTTGTGTATTTCCACAACGCCGATGATTTTTCTCTAGTGGGACCTAGGCATAAGATCCATGGTCTTCATGTTCCAAAAAAAAAAAAAAAAAAAAAAAAAAAAAAAAAAAAAAAAAAGAAAAGCACATAAAAACCTTCACTTGTATCCCCAGATACTCTTCAGAATGCATCTCCATCACAATAAAAACCTTTTTTTTTCCAGGGAAAGCCCCCCAGTGGAAAAATTCTGGATCCGGGCCTGATGCATATATAAGAGAAAAGAATGTAATACATAGTAATACAATTAACATATTTCAAAATCTGTATAGTTTAAAGGAACAATTACAAAAGGTTTAAACAAATATTTTTATATCACATGAGCATATAAATACATGTTAAGTATCAATTAGTGATAATCAATCTAATATTTGATATAATAAATAAGACATGTAACTACATATTACTGTTATAAATATTTTTAAAGATTTTCTAATTATTATGTGCTAATAAATCATTTCTCTTTGAAAAAGCAAGGTGTACAAATTTGGCTAATCGTTTAATAACACCTGTTTGGTTTGTTTTCATTAGTAATTTAAATTTAGTAATAGTTGGCCAGGAACAAAAATATTTAGGTAATAACTTACGCCTTAGGTCATTATAGAATGGGCAAATTAAAACAAAATGATATTCATTTTCTACAACATTCATATTACAACAATTAACATTTTCTGTGTTCTCTCTCAATATTTTTGTATCGCCTCTCTTCAACTGCCAAACTATGAGAAGAACATCTTAATTTAGCTAAAGATTTACAATGTGAAGGATTATCAATTTTCAATATGTATGGTTCAATTTCAAAAGAATTTTTAAAACAACAATATGTATCTAATTTACCACTATTTTCAACAGAATAAAACCAGCCTTGTATGTATTGATCATGTATCCTCTGAATGATAATATCAAGATATTCTTTACAAAAAATATTACATATAAAAAGATGTGATAATCCAAGATTATCAAATAATTCTTTCATATTTTGAGACCATTTAAGAATAAAATTACCATTATTATCAGTCATACTGTATAATTTAAACATTAAAGAATTAGGATTATTAATTATTTTATACCAATATTTCACTAAGCGAATTTTACGCATAATAATAAGAGGAAACCTTCCTAACTCACCATACACAGCAACATTGGATGTTTTTTGCTTTACACACAGTAACTGCTTAAGAAATTTCAGATGTATACGTTCAATGTCAGGGGCTTTATGGAAACCACAGACTTCACACCCATAACATAAAATTGGCAAAACCATACTGTCAAATAGCTTAATTTTTTCCTTTATACTTATTGAAATACAATCAAATAAAGAATTTAAAGAATATAATGCTTTCAATGCACTCTCTGATAAAAAATTTTGAGACATATAAAAACAAGAATTAGATCTTAATGCAACACCAAGATATGTATATATTTCCACAGTTTTGAATGTTTCATTATCATACTTAATATTACAATTTATAACAGAATTTCTCTTCCAAAATACCATATAATATCAATAATTTAATTGTTAATATCAACAAATGATTTGGAGATATCAATAATTATATATTGAGATCAACAATTGATTTGTTGATATCATTAATTCATTTGAAGATTTCTCCAAATCATTTGTTTTTATCTTCAAATGATTTATTGATATCAATAATTTATTTGAAGATATCTCTAAATATTTGAAGATATCTTCAAATATTTGAGTTTATGTAGATTTGGCGTTCCATAAATCAACGAATCGATTTAGAGTAGATCTATATAGATTTGTTAAATTTAGTAGTCAGTATTGCGAATAATGATATTTATAGGGTTACAAAATAACTAATAGATATTATAACTGATGTTATTACATAATATATCTTCTTTCTACTATGAGAACTAGCATTTGCACGTGATGACCCTCGAAGTTTTCCGGACACAGCCGAAGAACGAATGGTGCGGTACGGCACAGACGCTTTGATCGAACTACCCAGTAGTCCGCGCGAATTTAGAATGAAAGGAAAGTGTTGTAAACAAGTGGACGTTTCCGGATGGACGTGAAATAAATGTCCTGGTGTTTTCAGACGTTGTTTGAGTCAAGGATGGTAAAGTGTTACTTGTTGGATAGCACAGGCAGTTACATCACATTTTGGTGAACTGTCATTAAGGCAAATTTATGATTACTTTGCAAATTTAGGAATATGCCACGCTTCAGTAAGTTGGTGGTGCAGGTCTGAAGGTTTGTTTACAAAAAGCAAACTTGATGTGCTGATGTTTAAATATACGCAGTTGTGTTAACGTTTGATTGAATAAATTAGGAGAGTTTGATAATTGTCATATCTAACTAAGTTATATCCTAGTTCTTTTTCGCGTTTCCGTCCCTCGGCCAATATCGGAAAATAGATTGTGTATTGCATTTAAGTGTACTGTTTGCAAATTGGGAGTTCACTAATGTTTATAGCTGTTGATGAGGAATATAATGTTGAAATTCATTTCTATCACATGACGTGAATTTCAAAATTTTCAGTGGATTATTATTTCATTCAGTGGAATTATAAGATATAAATCGAGAGGAGTTTTAGTTTCGTGGTCTGCCTTTGTTGTGTGGAACCATGTCAGAAGAAGGACCAGAAGTTGGAGATGTAAATGGAGTTGAGGGGGAGGCAGTAGTTGTGAGGCGGTCAAGCAAGGACTCCGCACCACCCACAGCCCCCAAACCCAATAGGAGGTCCATGGCTGGTAAGATTTTAAGTTAACATACTTAGCTGAACATGGGCGTAGCTTGACATTTATTGATGTGCAGGCTTGGGCTAGGTTTTTGCTTTCCAGGCTCTGCATAGGTGTGTTTTCCGTCATGACTGGAACTAAATATTCATAAATATTGTGTGTTTTTGACTTTTAAAACTACTATTTCTCAAAATGATGTACAGGCCCTGACATCATGTTCTTGAAAATAAATACGGTACTTAAGCATTATTTTCATATTCAGACTCAAACCATTAGTTTCTAAATAGGGATTTAAGTAAGATACTCAAATTTGAGCCTGAGATTGTACTCTAATATTTTTCAGAACATGGGACATGACAAGCTATCTCAGGGCAGAATAGGAATTTGAAATACAATGTTTGATAACCTTAATTTACTCAAAGCTTGCATTTTGCATACAACAATGAACAAGCCAAAAATATTTTTTTAATCAACTATGCAGATGATTGTTGTCCTGTGGAGCTCAGATAGATCTGTACTGATGGGTGAAGATCCACCCTCTCGTATACTGCCAGAAATGAGAATTGAACCAGCTTGGTCAGTTGTAATAGGTGGTCAGTTAGCTTACTGTAAAAATCAAGGGTGTAAAATTTGTCGCCTTCACTCGCCATGGCATGTGAACATTGGTGCAAGGCAAGTGGTCATTCAGAATATTTCTTTACATGATTTAGCTATTTCTATCTGAAACTTTTGAAGGTTTATGGGATAGTGATAATTTTAGGACTTGTCAATTTGTAGTTGCTGGTTTATACACAAACTGATATAGTCTATGAACATATGAATTGAATCATAAGTACAAAGGCAGATGTAATTTTATATATTGAACTGAAAAAGTATAGATATTAGATTCTGAGCTATTTGGTTGCCTGTAAGATTTTTTTTTGAGTATCTCACTGCTCATGTTTTGAAAAAGTTAGTTTAAAGGGTTGTGGGAAAAATGAAAATTACTTGATGTTGGTTTATTTCATTTACCTGATATTAAGAAACAGACATCATGTCAGACATCATGTGTCTTGTTACACCATAAGAGTAAAATGACAATTGGATGGAAAAATAGTGCAACATTTCTTTGAATTCATGCTATCAAGTTTTCCTAAAATTTGCTATTGAACATAGGAATATTCTTTCTCTCTTCTTCCCTTTTGCAAGAAAAAAGTGATTTTATCTCGACACCCAAATGTTGGAAAAAGGGTTTCTTCCCAGTTGTCAAAAAAGGCATGTAGAAAATGAAATAAAAAGAAATGGGACAGCTTTGCAGTTAGCTCTAGATTGGAGAGATGTCTCTTAAACTAAAGTGTAAGAGAACTTATAATTAAATATAAAGTTATTACTGAGAATTATTGAGCTGATAATAATCCAGCAAGGCTGTGAAAATTAATGTGAAGAGAGTGATACAAATCAAAATATTCAGCAAGCACATGTAAGAAATATTGAGTCATTATAAATGTGAAGTGTTACATAATTTATGGCATCAGAGAAATGCAAAATTGAAATTTAAGCTATGCAGATTTCATTGGAACTGGGATATGTTTTCTCCTGGTATTTATGAAGTGAAGGCCTCACTTAAATACAGCTGTATACGGCCTCACCTAAATACAGCTGTATACATGTAACGTGTGTACTATGGTTGTATGGATTCAGTTGTTGAGGGATAAAATCATGAAATTTGAAATATTCAAGTGGGCGGTCATGTTCTGTGTCTGATACATGTAGTTGGGAAACTCAAAGTGAGATGATGATGATGATGATGATGGATGATGATGATGATGATAAAGTGAATTTTAAACATGTTTGATTTGGATTACATATGACACAGTTGATGGTTACCTGCATCCAGACTGTCACAGAGGGAGGTGTGTCTCCATTGTTTACACCTTTACCTTTAGTTATCATCAAAATTACCTCACTATGCGACCAGTGTATAACTGTATTAAGTCCAGATCTGTTTGCTGGCTCCTTGCATGCTGATCAGGCCTTATTCTGGTTTCTCATGAGAACTTTTTATTTCAGTCTGATCTAGCTTTTTTTATTCACTGATGTAACTGGTATATCTGAGCCAGGGCTAATTTTTTCCCTTCTGTAACTAAGGCCGTTCATACTCCTTTATATGAGTTGTCTTCCCCTCTGTACATTTCTTAAGATCCATGTAGTTTTCCCCAATGTTATCATTAAAATAGGCCCAGGAATTTTCTTTCCCAAAATTTGGGAAAATGGTTCTTTTACCTGTCAGAATATCATTTTAAGGCTATTTCCCCCATCATTGAAAAAAAACTTTAAATGCACTGGCGTCACACTCAGCAACTGCCATATGTGTATGGTATGTAATTAGTTCAGATCCACTTGCTCCAAGCATAATTAAGTCGTGTTACATGGTGCATTGGTGCATGACACGAACAATGTACTTTAGAGTCAAAAACAGACAGGAGCAGTCCTTAATGTGGCACAGAGGCATGTCATTTACATGTTATGATCTATCAAAGTGTGAGAACACCTCAGAGAGGAGAGGTGTATAGGGGAACTATTCAACCTCCTGCAGACTTTGGTTTCAGTGTTCAAGAAAGAATTTTCTTTAGTGATATTTGTTTTGCAATTATTTTTACATTTCGAATAGTTCTTGTGAATGATGTAATTACTTTGCTGAATTGGTCCCATCATTATTTTTTTTCATTTTGGTTTGACCTTTATAAGGTTCTGTGTTGTGGTCTTTTTGATAGACCGATTCATCTTGTAAAATGCAGACTGGTTCTTTGAAATATGAATAACTGTGATATTAGTCCTTGAATTATTTTCATTGTGATGAATAATTATGTTCCTGGCAATGTTTAATAGAAAAGAATAATATTCTCCAAAGGCATCTTTATGTGAAGTTATTAGATAATGCAGGGCTTTTTAGCTCACCTGAGCACGTGTGCTCAGGATGAGCTTTTAGGATCGATGAATGTCCGTCGTCCGTCCGTCCGTCCGTCCGTCCGTCCGTCCGTCCGTCGTCCGTCGTCCACAATTTGTTTGTTTGCACTCTAGCATCTTTATTTTATGAGCAATTATCTTCAAACTTTAAAATAATGTTTATAACCATAAAATCTCGGCCAAGTTCGATTATGGCTGATATCGGAACATTAGGTCAGGAGTTATGCCCCTTTTAAAATTAAAAAAAGCCAGATTTCACATTGTTTGCACTCTAGCATCTTCATTTCATGAGCAATTATCTTCAAACTTTATATCAATGTTTATAACCATAAAATCACGGCCAAATTCGGTTATGGCTGATATCGTACCATTAGGTCAGGAGTTATGCCCCTTTTAATATTCAAAAAATGCCATATTTCAAGTTGTTTACACTCTAGCATCTTCATCTTTTGAGCAATCCTCTTCAAACTTTATGGCAATGCTTATGGCCATAAGGTCTCGATTGAGTTCGATTGATGCTGAGATCCGTCATTAGTCAGAGTTATGCCCCTTTTAATACAAAAAATGCAGATCACTTGTTTATACTCTTTTTTATGACAATGCTTTTGACCATAAGGTCTTGATTGAGGTCAATTGTGGCTGAGATGGGTCATTTAGGTCAGGAGTTATGCCCCTTTTAATACAAAAAATGCAAGATTTCACTTTGTTTATTCTCTACCAACTTCATTTTTTTAACAATCATTTTTAAACTTTTAAGACAATGTTTATGCCCATAATCTCACAATCGGGTTGACTTGTAAATTTAGGAGTTATGCCCATTTCACCATAAAAAAAAAGCCAGATTTCACTTTTACACTCAAGCATCTTTATTTCTTAAGCAATCATCTTTCTCAGGTGAGCGACCAAGGGCCATCTTGGCCCTCTTGTTTCAGGTATCCCACGGGGCCGAATATCGGCCCCATTTCCAATGCTATTTAGGAAAAAAAATTTCCCATTCAGGAAAAAAAAATCCCAAAGCCAATAGATATATATTTTTTTATAATTCTTGTAGGTAAAATAATTGCACGCACTGCCTGAGGTCACAGTATAGTATAGTTTAGGTTCTTGATGAAAAAGTTTGTTTTTATGATGTATAAAGTGAACTATTGTATGTATTTCAATGGGTCAAATTTCCCTATTTTATTGATTTTTCCCCCAGTCTTCCAATTTTACTGATAAAAAAAATTCCCAAATTTGGCAGGGGCCTTTTTCCCCCAAAAGCCTGAAAAAAGCTCTGTAATGTTTAGCACTCTTGCAGAAAGTTGACCCTACCACATTGAAAACTGTTAACTCATTACTTATTGCATATCGACTTATTTTAACACAATGTCATAGGCAAACGGAGCAGACCCAGATCAGACAGCTGTACATCCGATCAGATCTAGGTCTTCTCTGTTTGCAGATCATACAATATTGTAGCTCAGTTTCTACACAGTCATCTGTGACAAAGAATAATCCATCATTTCATAGACATTTCAAGAACAGTCAATTAATATTCATCAGTTCTTAAATTTATACATGAATATTCATGAATTATTTCTGTTGAGAATAAAAAGGCTATTTCATTGGTAAAATAGGTAGTTATTTTGGGAAAAACATCAGTTTGGGGCTAGGAGAAACCACCTTTAAAAGGAGGTAAATTTACTCCCCAAAAAATCATTTGCATCTACAGTTTATCAGTATCCCTCTGTACATTTGTAATTTGGGGTAAAATTTGTGTTATTCTTGAATTTTTGTACCATTCTATAAGAAATTTGTTATAAGACTCTTAAAATAGGGGGTACTGAAGACCAATTCGGGGCTAAAATTAATACCACCATCATAAGGGGGTATTTGGGAACACTGCATACTTCAGACGTGCTGTAATAGTTTCATCTCGAATTTGAATTTTCACCAGACATATCTCTAGGCATTTTCAGTCTCAGACAAATTCATTGCCTTTGAAATAAAGATTATAAATGAACCAGCAAGATTCCTCATGTTTCACTAGTATTGGATAAATTTGAAGAATGGATAGTTCCCTGACCCTAACTTTTATTTAAATAAAAATAGATTTGGCCACAAACAATGACATGTGCTCCTTTGTTTGTGGGACAAAATCTAACTGTAATCTTTTGTTAAGATATGCTAATAGGTGATGGAACTATGCATTGGCAGACATTAATAAGGAAGTTATGAACATGAGACATGTCTAATTAGATTACTTTAGACATGAAAATCAGTCTATGTATGAAGGGCTAAATTGCTTGCGAAAAGCTTGTCATTCGTTGCACAATTGATATGACTAAGCCAATGTCAAGAAGGGTTGAGTAATTGAAACGTGTACTTATTCATCCTGATTGGATGTTCACTCTTGTTTGCCAACAGTTTGTTCACATTGTTTATATTTTGCGACGGGGAGAAAATGGGTGATATAAACATGTGCAGGTGGACAGAGATACACATGAGTAAGAGTTTTACATGCCACCACTGCATGTCTAGGCAAAACCACAGCGTGGCTGCATTTTACTGATAAGATAATGTGGCTTTACCATATCTTGCTGCATAGAGACTTTTTTCTTGTGAAACAGTAATTTGCAGACTGATCAAGTTTTACTCTGTTTTCAGTCCATTAATACCTTTGAGGCTTGAAAGTAAAACCTGTTCAGTTATTTCTCTCCTTCTAGTCTGATCAGGTTAAAGGCACTGTGGTTCAGTGGTAAAGTACCCAACGGTGGATCTGTAGTCAGTGGGTTAGAACCCTATTGGGGGCAAGGATTTTTCATAACCTTCTCTGGCTTAGAGTACTGGGTCAACCCTGGAACGGTTGAGAGATATTCAGTTTAAGTTGTAAGAACTTGTTTCTTATTCAAAGTAAAATAAACGAGCTGCAATCACTTCCCTCGATCTTTTTTATTTTTAAGTGGCACCGAATATTCCCCTACAGCCAGAAAGTATGTTTCCCCAATACTCAAGCAAAATTCCGCCTACAATTGAAAATTAAAGGGCTCACATATAAGTAACAAGAATGGTCAAGTGGTAGATTCTTGTATTGTATACCATTTGATTTCCATTTCAGTTTTAATCAATAAAACTATTTGACAGGATCTATTTTGTACATTTTTATTAATATAATTATTAATGGCCAAAAAAGCAACAACATGAAAACTCACAGTTCTCCAAAAGCAGAAAGCCCTGGCCATACCAGTGGTAGCATATTGAAACGATTGTGAAACAAAAGGATGTGGATTCAATCTCCTTTGGTGCATGAATTTTTCATGGCCTTACTAGGTGAAAAAATACTGGTTCATCCCAGGATTTGTTGAGAGGAATTAATATAACGCGGGTTGAGAGCGAAACTATGCTAAGTGCTCACCCTTCGAATGAAGTTGAATGAATTTGTTTCCCACTTGATATAAAATAAGCTTAAGCATAACTTATCTAAACTACAAGTATTGTTCATTTTATTAATCTGTTTTTGCAATAAGTGTAGCCATTCTTAAAGTAAACTTGAACTTTATTTTCAAGAAAACTAAAAATAATGGTTTTCTTTTTGGAGGAAAACTGCACTGGAATGTTAAACACAGGTTGTTACTGTTTTATTGTAACTACTAGGTGAGCTTTGAATTCAAAGCTGTTCATTGTGTCCATGCTAAACATGCACTGTTAATTGCTGTACAATAACTATTTCCTTGCTTAAATTCCTTCATAAATCTTGATTCTTCTTGAGTCTTTCACTGAATTTGTAAAATGAGACCTTTAAATCAAGATAATGAAAAAATAATGTTAAATTTATAGCTAAGATTCCCAGGGGTAATTGAGTATAACAAAGTGAGGTTTGATTGGAGAAAAGTTGTGCCAGATAATCCCCCCATAAGTTTAAATGTACATGAAAGAGTGAGATGGGGGGAGAAATTTGGATCGATATTTGTGTTGTGTAAAAAGAGACGTTAATGTCATGAGTCTGTTGAGAAGTGTAACTTACAGGTGAATGAACGTTTGTATCAGAAATACAGGGGCATTCTGTACAGATGAAGGTGACAACAAGAGGCTTTATTTTAGGGGGTGCTGAGGCCCTTAATCACTCAGATATACAATGATAGGCCACTGAAAAAATAGAGCAGAATGACTACTGGTAAATAAGACAGTGTTATCCTTCTTATCACTGAAAGTGAACAGTATAGAACCTGATTTGGTTTTGTTAGCCCAGAATTTTGTCATGGCATATTTAGGATTTGAAAAAACAAGCTGGTTGCTTACAACAGATTGATTGCTTTGTACAGGTGGCCATAAAACTCAGGTTAAACTAACTTAAACTTCATAAAGTACAAGTATATGTCAATTTGCTTTTTTTTTTTGGCTTGAGAAGTTTGTCAATTTAAGTCAAAGAAGGAAGATAAGCCTTATTATAGAAGTAAAAAGTAGTTTACAGTTTTTTTTAAGCTGCCAGGCCTTTTTTTTGAAGGGAAAAATAGTGTGTGATTTATACATTTTGAGGAAAAGGTGCATTATCTGTACTTTCATGGGGGAAAAAATCCATGAGTAAATAGCAAATATGAGGAATATGAGTTTAATGAAATTTTCAGATGGGAATTTAGGCCTAGCTGTGAAGTTGACTCATGACAGTTAAAAAAAGCCAAAAAAAAAATCATCAGGTTATTTTGATGTAGAGAAATGGTATGTAAATATTTTTTTGTGATGCAAAAATTTTTGACTACAAGTTAGCTGGATGTTTTTCTTCAAAGCAGTGTGATACCTGACATACTTACATACCTTGATTTGGTTATGTGGATGACTGCTACTGCGTCAACATTTATATATACCATATTCATATAATGGGGTTTGGTTGATGGGAGCAGTGAAATTGCAGCCTATAATTACTACCCTGAAGAGGGTTATACTGGCAGAAACTAGGTATTGCAGGCATGAAAATTGGGTCTTTCAAAATTAGATTTAGAATTGAGCTTTTTCAACTAGATTATATTAGGTGAGAGAGACGGGAAGGCAGGAAGATGGGTGAGAGTTCGAGTAAATTAATTCCATAAATCTGAGGTTAAACAATTACTCCTCAGCATCTGCCATAAATAAAAAAAAGAAGAAAAAAAAAAAACAGGGTTGAATTCATCCCTAATTTGATATTTCTTGGGCACATGAGCCCTGCATTCAGTTAGGGACTGGTATTTAGACACATCAGCACTGCATTCAGATGGGGACTGGTATTTAGACACATGAGCCCTGCATTCAGTTGGGGACTGGTATTTAGACACATGAGCCCTGCATTCAGTTGGGGACTGGTATTTAGCCACATGAGCCCTGCATTCAGTTAGGGACTGGTATTTAGACACATGAGCCCTGCATTCAGTTAGGGACTGGTATTTAGGCACATCAGCCTGCATTCAGTTAGGGACTGGTATTTAGGCACATCAGCCTACATTCAGTTAGGGACTGGTATTTAGACACATCACCCTGCATTCAGTTAGGGACTGGTATTTAGACACATCAGCCTGCATTCAGTTAGGGACTGGTATTTAGGCACATCAGCCCTGATTTGATATTTCTTAGGGACTGGTATTTAGACACATCAGCCCTTCATTCAGTTGCCTTATTACTCGTTGACCGGTCCCAGTGGCGAAGTGGTGAGAATGTCTGCCCCTTAATCGGGAGGTCGTGGGTTCGATCCATGGCTGTGACATACCAAAGTCATAAAAAATGGTACTGGTAAAGCTCCCTCGCTTGGTGCTCAGCATATAAGGGTAGTTCCAGGACTTGTTGGCCCGGTGTCAGGATAATGTGAATGGGTGTAGTATCATGCCACATGTCTATGGAATGATACTGCATTAGTCTATATCTGCCTCAAGTAGGCATCATCTCCAAATGACTGAAATACTGTCGCTGGGATGTTAAATCCAATAAAAAAACAAACATGTGACCAGTATCAAACTAGATCAGTCTGCAAGAACCTCACAGCCTTAATAGGTTTTCTACTGTCTGCTACTCCTCTGTAACTTGGTGGTAACATGGAAATACATGTATAGTTAAGACTCTAGAAAGCTTTCAGTCTGATCAGGTTTTTCATTGTTGTGCATGGTGTTAATGGTGTCACATGTGAAATGTTTATTTCATCATATTTACAATTTGAAATTCCATGCTTTCTTTTAGCAATTTCATTAATTTTGTAATATTTTGATATTTACCTATACAGTTGATCTTTTGCTTGTGTGATCTGAGATTTGATGGACAGTAAATTGTCTTAACCTGATCAGCCTATTAGAAACTTGTAGACTGATCAGGTTTAATCTAGGGATATTAGTCTTGCTAAATAAAATATTAACATTCAGTGTTGCTATGGTTACCACAGGCAGCGTGAGCGAGATGTCGCCCCCTCCCCACCAGCCCCCAGCACAGCATCTTGGGAAGCTGTCTGCCGAACAAATGGACGAGCAGCGGAAGCAAAACATCGCATATGAATACCTGTGTCACCTGGAGGAGAGTAAGATGTAAGTACTGTGTAGCTGCGGAAATACTGTGCCTTTGGACTCCGGCTTTCAATTGGACAGTAATTCTCTTCTGTCTTACATGCCCATGCTTCCAGTTCCATCTTGTTTTATAGCTGCATACCTATTTACCCCATGTAGAGGATTTTTTACCCCCAAATTTGCCAAACTGGGGAAATGAGGAGGAATAAAATACCTGGTTGTCTAAGCTTGCAATTATGATTTTATTTTTTTCATGTCTATCCTCAGATTAACACAGTTTAACAGTTTAATTGTTATGTTATATCTCTAGCTACCTTTCTTTGGCTGTCGGCATATTTAAGCATAATTTCAGGACTTCACCAATGTAGGGTGTTGTATCATGCCATTTCACCAAGTAGTATTGACATGTTCTATTGGTCCCAAATTGACAAATCTTCTAAGCAACTGATATGTGTAGTATGTTATGTTTAACCTGGCAAAAGATCAGAACCACTTTCTAATTTTATTTTTACATTTATCCTGGCAGTATTGTAATGGCTATTCATGTCAACTTTTGTTTTGTCATAAGAAACCTATCTTTTCTACTTGTAGTAATTTTGTTGACTGCAAATGATAACACATTTCGATTTATTCTCTGTAGATTTCATGTTATGGTTGCATTTCTGACAAGGAGGCAGATTCTTCAGATTTATTATTGATGAATATATCAGCTAATGAAGCTGCTGGTGGAATCCTAATGTATAGTTATCCTCCTGATCTGCCATGACTGTAAGGATTCTGATTACTTGACAAAATATAGAAAGGAAGGAGAAGAAGACAACAATCATACTGTTTTTCTTTATTACTTGTATCTGGTGTGCTATTAGGCACACTCGGAAAGACCAGACCCTGTGTTTCTCAAAAATGAAAATGGTGCTTAAATATGATTTCATGTCTATACTCAAACTATGTCCATCAGTTTTAATAGGGGTTTGAGTATGACTTTGAGTCTGAGATTGTACGTAAGTATTTCGAAGAACATGGGTTAAATTGGTAAGCCATCATGCTAAAGGTCATTGTTGAAATAAGGTTTTTAAAAAATTTAAGTAAAAGTCATTGTGGAAATGTAAAAGGTTATTGTGAAAAAGTGAAAGGTCATTGTGAAAATGCAAAAGGTCAGTGTGAACATGTGAAATGTTAAAGTCATTGTGAAAATGCAGGTTGCTGGGAAAATGTGAAGGGTCAGTATGAAAATGCAAGTCATTGGAATATGCAGGTTGTTAGGAAAATGTGATGGGCATTGTAAAAATGCAAAACATTAAGAAACTTTGAAAATTATTGTAGAAATACTACCTGTGCTAGCATATAACCTTGGGTATTTTATTCAGTGTTGATTACTTATTGGTAGAATTAAGAAAATCAATTCAGTGTAAAATTTTATGTAAATGTATTTAAATAGATTTAATATCCTTTATAAGTATTTTGGCTTTGGGTTATACTGTCTTTTTCTCAATGTAATTTTTAATTTGGCTCTGTGTGGCATAAAAACAGCACACACACCCTTTTATAGATCATAAGATGATGTATATATGCAATTGTCTAGACAGACCAACTTGAATTGACTTAGGCAAACACGCAGTGGCAATTACTAGTACATACATTTCATTCATTAATTCATTGTCTGGTCTCCTTAATATAATGAAACACAGGAATGTACTTACTGTATATTACTGTAGTGAAATAATCATATGTTGGTTTTCCTTAACCCTTAAATATCATGCTAAATTTCTTTATTGGGCTTGTCCTTTTTTGCAATTCGGACTGTATCATTATATATTTGTTGATGGGGGTGCTTGCTGAAAATTTATTGACTGAATAGCGAGCAGTGCAGACCATGATCAGACTGCACAGACCATGATCAGACTGCACAGACCATGATCAGACTGTACGGACCATGATCAGACTGCACAGACCATGATCAGACTGCACAGACCATGATCAGACTGCACAGACCATGATCAGACTGCACAGACCATGATCAGACTGCACAGACTATGATCAGACTGCATGGACCATGATCAGACTGCACAGACCATGATCAGACTGCACGGACCATGATCAGACTGCACATACCATGATCAGAATGCATGGACCATGATCAGACTGCATGGACCATGATCAGACTACACAGACCATGATCAGACTGCACGGATGTGCATGCTAATCTTGGTCTGCACTGGTCACATAGGCAGGCACAAGTGCACACAGTATTTTGAGGTCAATGAAATCAATGACAGACTAAATTATAATTGAATAGTGATGTAAATGTTTACGAGGAGACATGTAAACACAAGCAGAGGGAGACATCAATCTTAAAGATTTCTTATTGCCTCCCAATTTGTGTTGTTTAGATTATTGGAAAAGGAAATTTAGTTGTATGCTAATTTTATGGGCTGAGTTAATCATCCTGTGAACAGGTGTCTAAATAAATCACTGGCTTGTATGGTTCAGTTTATGGTGGTTTAATTTAGATAAGAGAAATATTTTGGAGGTGTTCAGTATAGGCATTGACCTGCATGGTCTTCTGACCAGGATTTGTTTCCCCACCTGCAAAGATCTTAAGGTGGGTTGGGCAGAGCAGTTATAAATATATGATATATAGAAGGAATTAAATAAACAAAAAATTCAAGATGATGAGGGAAGAGATAAAGAGTGGAATCCATTGAATTCATTTCTGTTTATTTGTGTAATGATGCAGTCTGATAATTATGACCTTGAGACTATTGTAAGGGTCAAGACAGTCAAGAAGCCCCCCCACTGCTGAGGCCTTGACCTGACTTACAGTCAAGAAGCTTCCCACTGCTGTGGCCTTGACCTGACTTACAGTCAAGAAGCTTCTCACTGCTGTGGCCTTGACCTGACTTACAGTCAAGAAGCTTCCCACTGCTGTGGCCTTGACCTGACTTACAGTCAAGAAGCTTCCCACTGCTGTGGCCTTGACCTGACTTACAGTCAAGAAGCTTCTCACTGCTGTGGCCTTGACCTGACTTAGTGTAGAGAAACCTCCCACTGCTGTGGGTTTAAGTCTCGATCTGGTCTCAGATTACACTGATATTCCAAGTGAGGAAGCCTTCCAGCTGGCTTTATGATTGATGAGATGTCGCTGTGAGAGTTAACTCTAAATTTACCACAGAAACAATCAGCAGCAAGTAAAAGCCAGACAGAGTTACATCAGAAATTAGCCTCCTATACATACCACTACAGTGTGTGTACAGACATTTTCTTGCTGCCTTAAGAAATGTTTCAGTAAAAAATGAGTTTCATATTGTTACGATGGTTAATCAAGATCATAAAACACTTTACTTGATCAGGGGGGCTAATTTTGACAAAATATCACCATAGCAATGCTCATTTTTTAGAAAGATCCGTAAGGTCTAGCGCAGACTGGTTTACAATATTCTACGGTGTTTTTTCAATACGTTTTTTGTTTGTTTGCGGCACAGTCCAGGACTGCGGCACAGTCAGGGATAGCAAAAATGTCAGAACAATTGTCAATGAAGACGCTTCTCGGCGGTAGAGATGACGAAAATACAAAAAAGCGAGAGTTAAAACATAGTAAGCACCAAAGCGCTTACGATAAACTGAAACGCACAAGAAAAGCCCCAGATCATTGGTTTTCTGGCTTTCCGTGGTTGACGAAAAAAGAAAAGAAAAATTGTTATGCGGTGTTTCTGCAAAATATCAAAAGCTTTACAACTTTACGGGAAGCAAAAATTAAAATCATTTTAGGACGAGCTAACTGTGTTTAAGGACGAGTAAAATTGTTCACCTACTCGTCCTACAGGACGAGTGACCTAAAAGAAAATTTTACACCCCTGTGTCTTGTTTGTTTGTAACACTTTTTCTGTCATGCTTCTTTTAGCAGATGACACATGTATTCTAATGAACACTTCTTGTTTTTCATCAATAATACATTACTGTTGACAGGGTATTCCCTTGATATTTCCAGATGAGGAGATAAATGACCCCTCGATATATTATACTGAAAAAGAGACAAATTATGAAATATAATATTATGGGGGGTCATTTACACAATGAATGTCGAAATGGGCAATAGTGTGCACCAGGGAAAACCCTGCTGCAGATCTCTATTTTCAGTTTCAGCTTGTGAACATTAAAATGATTTTTTCGAGTGGTAAAGGATTAATCAGATTTTATCAATGGCCAAAACATTACTGAACCACTGGGACTTGAATTTGGGGGGGGTGGGGGGGGGGGGTGGATTAAATGCACTACGCAGTGACTCTTAATTCAAGGCTATCAGCTCTTGTCAGACATAAAAATAAAATGTAAAAACCTATTGCCTCTACTCCAGTTACATTAAATAACTTCAGATAAGATCCCATTAAAGAGTGAAGGTCATATATGTGGCATATTTGAGTGTACAAATCATTGGGGTGTAGTTTTCATCATCTAATGATGATTGATTGATATTGCAACGTAATTACTCCAGCTACCCTTGGGTGGTGTAGGGTATATATACATGAGAGATAGGATTAACTGAAGGAAAGTTGGTGGTAGTGGTGGTGGTGGGAGGGGGGGTATCTGTCTTAATTAATCATCTGAGGTTAATGAGGTGTGAGGTGAACATTGACCCAGAACTTCACTCCGGACAAATATGAATAGGGAGGGAAAAAAATGTGTTGTTTCTATATATGTGAAAATTTCCATAGATGATTTTAGTTCTTGTGGGTGAGGGAGGATTAGTTTAAGCTTTCATTCTATTCAGTTCATCTTTATGATGCATAAAATGTACATATTTAAAGTATTTTATGGTATCACTGAATATCAGACTTGATAAATATAGCCAATGAATATATAGAGGGCACTGTGATCCAGTGGTAGCATAGGTGACTGCAGATAGGACGGTTGTGGGTTCGAGCCCTGTCTTTCATGGCATTCCCAGGCACAAAGTACTGGTTCAGCCCAGAATCTGTTAAGAGAGGTTAATAATAGAGCCATTAGTTTTAAAACGAATAGGAGTAACACTGACTTCCATCATTAGGACTTAAGCATATTTGTATAGTAGAAAAATTCTGTAGGATATTTCCTTAAATCTTAAGATAATACTTCATTTGATATTTGAGACAGTGAAGTAAAAATCAACTGTCTAAAATCTGGATTCAATAAATCTATGATAACATTTATGAATAATATTGAAAGTAAATGGAAATGTTCAAATTTAAACACACACACACACACACACACACACCCCCATACGAACAAACAGTGTAATGTAAGAAATCCTGTTGACATGGTTGCATGGAAAGCTGCATACAACATAATAGAGTTTAAAAAGTGTAATCTTTTAGGATATTTTTGTGTAGACTTTTTGAAGTTTAATGATAACCAATGTTTATATTGTGAAGCCACTGAATAGATTGCTTGTGTGAAGACTGTACGTCACTGGTTGTTACTCATCAAAGTGAAGGAGGAAATTTAACTGTTCCCACCTTATTGAGGAAGTGATCTGGGCTTGTTGACTTAAGACTGTTGTTACTATTAAAGGGTAGAGGTTGCGACCAGCTGAAGTAGGATGGGATGGGATATTTAATAATGTTATAGTGAAATTTCATTGGAAAGTGATGAACAAATGAATTAAACTTCCTTTTAGCTCACCTGAGCACAACGTGCTCAAAGTGAGCTGTTGTGATCACCCTGCGTTCGTCATCGTCCATTGTCAACAATTTGTTTTAAATGACATCTCCTCTGAAACCCCTGGACAGAATTTGATGAAACTTTGATCTTTGGGTGAACCTTCACAAAAGTTGCTAAAATAAACTTGATCCATGTAGAACTCTAGTTGCCATGGTAATGGAAAGAAAAAAAACAACTATAAAAGTCATCTTCATCAAAACTAATGGCCAGATTTCAAAATGTTTTAGAACAGAATGTTTCTTGGGGAACCTATACTCAGATAAGCGATCTAGTTTAAATTTAATTTTTTTTCCTTCCCTTTTTTGTGTCACCTGCTGTAAGCAGAGGTGTCTATCTGTCTGTCCGTCACACTTTTTCCGTCACACTTCAGTAGGTGACACATTTCTAAAGAACTCTTATCTATTCTTTGTTCCCCCCCCCCTCCGTCAGAGTGTCTTTCTCATTTTATCTGTCCACCTCTTTTTCTTCCCCCTCTCTTTCTCTTTTCTCCTCTCTCTGTCTCATCACACTAATGATGTCTGTCAGTCTCTCTCTCTCAATTTTCCAATGACTTATGTATATTAAATTTATCTTGCCCTGTTGATATTCTTTGTCAGCATCCTATGTCAGACTTTGCCAGGATATTTGTACATTTCTTATGATATCTCACCTGGCTTATTTGATTGATCTACAGCTAAGTGGAGTATTGGTCAGAAGAGTTTTGATTGACCAGAGGCGCCGCTCACACAAAGAGTTTAAATTTTAAAGTTTCAATGTACTTTCCACTTGATTTGAAACCGGATATAGCAAACATAAGTTTCAAGGCAGAGGAAGGTACTCTTGCAGTAACATGGTAAACAAATATGGTAGACAACGATTTTGATTTTCAGATTTATAATAATGGATATTTCTTAATTGTCCATTAAATGTGGAAAGACAAAATGTTTTGTTTGTCGTTTCTGTTTGGAGTTATAAAAATGAGTGTCCATGTACCAAATAAATGCATAGATCATCTGCTAAATCTTGCAAAGTGAGATTAATGTTTTAATGATATATTAATGTTGTAAACGTCAGATAAGACATCTGCAAAAGAGTTTTCACTCAAACAAAAGTAAAATCGTTGCATAGAACACAAAGAAAACAGGGATATATGACATTGCTACATGTCTGAGCAACCCTGATGGTAAAGCAAAACAATAACATTAAATCCTGAACTCTGCAATGAGGAAAAGAAAAAAAGGAAACATTTAAATTCCAAAAGTGAGCAATATTGTTTAGTTGTGATTTTGAACATTGATGATTACTTGAAAATGTATACCTGTATTGGAAGTAGATAAGATAAAGATTTGAAAAGTACAAAAAGAAGCAATTTATTATGCATATTTTGGATACACAACTGAACAGCAGTAGATTATAATGGTTGGGGTATATTACAGAATGCTTTTAGATTGTCTATCTGGCTTGAAGAATCTTATCTCATCTCGAGATGTATCTCAGTTGTGTCTCAAATTACTGACAATCAATAAGTGGGACTAACTGTCTAGAAAGATGAACTAAGTGATTGCTATGTATCTACAAGCAGTATATTATCCTATAAAACTTCAGTTGAAAATACAGTGTAAGCAAATTCAGGACTAGCAGTTAAATACGTTTGAATAGAAACATATTTTATTTGTTGATGGCATGTAAATGACAGGACGTATTTATTACAAATAAGAGGAGTATACAAAAAGAATTAGAACTGGAAGCTAAAAAAAGCTTATTGTAGTTCCTATCCTGAAAATAAAACTACAAGAATTAGGGAGATTTTATGATTGTTTATATATTTTAGTATCTGTATCCACAAAAGCAGAGTTTGCAGAACTCTTTGCATCAAAGGTTGTGGGCAGCAAGGCTAAAAGTGTGGAGGAGCTATGGAAAGCACTGAAAAATGGTCTGAATTGCGCTGCGATGGAGGAATGTGGACTCTCAACCAAGCACCTTTGACGAAAACAGACCTGGTGGTGGAGTGACACGGTGGAGGAAGCGGTGCAGGAAAAGAGGCGATGCTTTAAGGCCGGGAAGGCAGGTGGCAGTAGTGAAGAGTATAATGCTGCCAAATGTTATGCCAAACAAGTTGTGCACCATGCCAAAAGTGAGGCTGAGAAAGATATTTTTCAAAACATCAGTCCCAAGTCTGGTGATATCTTCAAGTTGGCCAAGCAAATGCGCTGTGACAATCAAGATGTTACAGGTGAGAAACCAGTTAGGAATGATGAGGGTGAACTTTCTCTTGATGAGGAAGCTATGAAAGCGGCATGGAAGCAGCATTATGAGCGCCTGCTAAATGTGGAATTCTGGAACCCTAATGATCTCTCAGATGAACCTCCCACAGAGGGCCCAAGTGTTTCAATAATGGCTGAGATGATCGAAAAAAGCAATAAATAAGATGAGGCTGGGTAAAGCAGCTAGCCCATCTGGCATTGTGGCTGAGATGCTCAAGCCCACAGGCAAGGCTTGTGTAGCCTTATTCGAGACCTCTTAGAAGCCATTGTCAGAGAGGGACTATCCTGGCGGAGTGGGAAGAAAGTTACAAAGTCAACCTATACAAAGGCAAGGGTGATGCACTTAACAGGGGAAATTGCTGCGGCCTAAAGCTGCTTGACCAGGTCATGAAAAGCTCTGAGAGAGTTGTGGAACAACTGATCAGAAATCAGGTACAGGTTGATAGGATGCAATTTGGCTTCATGCCAGGATGCCATCTTCATCCTATGGCAGATGCAGGAAAAATACCTCATAGCCAGCAAACCTTTATATGTGACTTTCATTGACCTTGAGAAGGCCTTTGATCGTGTCCCAAGGAAAGTCATATGGTTGGCCATGCAAAAGTTAGGTGTTGAAGAATGGCTTGTCCAAACTGTAAAGTCAATGATGATGATGGTGATGGTGATTAATTTTGTCATGAACATCAAAAGTAACAGGTTCTTTCTAGGATTATGAAAACTAGAGTCTGAGATTAAGATTTTTAAAAAAAATTTTTGTTTTAATTGAACTGCCTCTTTAAACAATATGTTACACACATAAGTTGATTTTCTGCTTCGTAAAATTCTATATTTGGTATTCCCAAATGGGGGCTTGGGTCCCTTTCCCAAAATAAGCAGAAAAATCTCTGTATCCTGCATATCTATATAAGGGATGCTCTTTTCCCCTAAAAATGGAGCCCTGAGGGAGAGTTAATCAATAAGAATTCTGAATTTGGAAATTGGAAATGTATATTGTTTAATTGTAAGATTTTTGAGTTGAACAATTTGTTCTTACCGTTTCCCTCATTCTTTTTTTATTACATGAACAGAATATCAAATTTCAGACCTTATTTTGACAATTCTCATGGTAGTTCTTCCAAATGTCATGACCACTGGCTACATCAGTTTTATCTTGTTCCCTTCCTTCTGCCTTTCACTCACGCACTGTTTTCCCTCTCTTGCTCTTCATTTGCATTTTATTCATATTAATTTCACAGATCTGCATCCAGGTAAAACCTGGGGAAAATTCATTAGAATTTGATCATCTACACATTGAATACAAGGTTGATTTATCATGATGCAATATTTGCCTGCCCATGATGTATGGCTAAATCAAGGCACAAATCAGAGATGATTGAACGGTTTGTTTAGGGTCAAATAGAGATTATACTACAAAAAATTCACAATAGACACCCTCTTCCTTTAAGTGTGCATGTTGTATATTTATATATGTTGTTGAATTACAGGGCGTATCATGGATTAACCTGTGGCAGACAGCTGGGCGAGCAGCATTCGATCACTTCAGTTGTCGGCCCTCTAAATCAAACACATGTAAACCAATCTTTCTTGGTCACAATGTGTCAATTGCACAATATTTTGGCAAAGTTTGATAATTAGCCAGAATGTCTTGGACACTCCAGAGTAATGGCCCTTGAATTATTAATATTGCAGGATGTGGGGTATTTTGTGATAACCAGTGCTCTTGTTTTACCTGCTGACAAATACACCTGTGTTAAAATCCACCTGTACTAAATAGTTTATCTGGTTGAATAAGCAATTTAATGAATCACTGCATGGCAGTTTATTATATATTTGTTGTTTTTTCTCTAATTTGCATGAAAACATCTCAAGACAGGTAAATAAAAAACCACTATAATGAATGATTTGAAAGTTAACTGCTTAAAACAAGTTAGCTGCTTGGTTCAGGTGTCACTAAGTTTCAAATTTAAGTACGAACAAATTTACCTTCACCGACAGCAAGCCTTACCTGTCAAGTGAACATTTTCCATGGTTTGCTTGTGTTTTTAAAGAATGCTCAGAATATATACCTTGTCAATACATTATCAATGTATGATCACAGGTAAACACTTGAGATATTTATAAAGTAAATGAGTTAACTCCAAACCTGATTACAAAAGCCTTACACATCCGTTTTTATTGTCGCTTTTCAGATAAATCAATTTAATCAATTTTAATTTTCTTCAACCTTGAACGTTTATTAAAAGATGAACATGTTTACAGATTAAATGGGGAAATACATAATTATTTCTATTTGAGTGAAAACTTAAAAGTACTCAACAGATGTCTTTGATATCGATGAACTGATGTCTTCAATGTCATTTGAGAAGCAAAACACTTTAACTTGGAGTGGTCCCTTTGTCAGTTAAAAAGGAGTTGAACTGGGGCTGGGAAGGTTATAAAAAATCCAACCCACAACCTTCAGAACCCTATGTAAGTGTATCATGCATCCACTGGACCATGTTACCTGTATGTTGCCATCATCAGTTTGTCTTGAATAGATTTCGATAAAAAATCTCTCTATCAAATTTTTTTACAGCATATGCTACTTAATTTCAATAGTTCAAGGGTACTCAAGGAACATATAACAGACTAAAAAGTCTCATTTCAGTTGGCCCTGTGTTCTTAAGGATGAACTCAAAAATACTCAAATATACTCAAATCTCTGTTGGATCAGTAGCCATCTTTTGAATTGGAGCCTGAGATCATTAGGAAATCTAAAGAATGCAACATCAGGGGGTTTGAACCAGTGGTTTTCTGATCTGAACTTTTTTGTTTGTGTGTATTTGTAAATATTAATGTAAAGAGGATATTTTTGTTATGTTAAAATGCAAGTGTATGATTTCTGGAGGTATAAATTAATGTTACAACATCATTTGTCAAGACTATGTATCAACACTGTCAGCTGTGAAGCTGTTTTACAACATAATGTTACAACTAGCTTTTCATTGTTTTTAAAACTTATAAAGACTGGTATAGATGGGAAGTGCTATTGATAAGCTTTCCAAAAGTGTTTTTATTTTTAAAATATCTTGAAAATCTAAAAAATTATTGCATTTTAAAGTGTCAAAAAAAACAACAGCTGAATTTCAGAAAAATAGACATATTAAAATACATAGTATGTTTCGAAACCTCGTCAGAACCGTCGTGTTGTGGAATTCACTACATTCACAACTAAAATTGCTCAAACTATTTTTATTTTTTAAGATATTTTGATGAAACTTGGAACACAAATACTTTATCGTTGACTGGGCCAGATTCTGTCGTTAAATATACTCTATTGTTCATTTTGGTTATTGTAAAGGAAAAAATAAAAGCAAGATATATTTAAGATTTTTTGTTGCGTCATGGAATTTCGTATATTCACAACAAAAATTGCTATAACTTTTTTCTTTTTTCAGATATTTTGATGAAACTTGAAACACTTTACCATTAACTGATCAGGTTATGTTGTTTAAAATTCTCTATTGTTCTCTAAGGTTATTGTGTGTGAAAACTAAAAGTATGTCATGTTTAAAACTTTCCCTCATATAGACTCATTTTGACGCACTCAATAGGTACCACATAAAGCCTGATCTGCAGAAAAACACAGTTAAACCTTACCAAATTTAATTATAAAGTCCTCATTTCCAGACCACTGAGGAGCAGCGAACAGCATAAAACCTGATCAGCCTGCGAGTTACTCACAGGCTGATCTGGTTTTATGTTGTTCGCATAGGTCTTTTCATGGTTTCCTCTATGAGGGAAAGGGTTAAGATTTAATTGAAATTTAAGTTAAGACTCCACAGTTCCTGGTTCCTTTATAAACCAAATCACAGCTTATTTTAAATGTTATGACACTTTTCCCAAAGTTTTGCGCAATAACTACTTATTTCAAAATATCTAATGACATATTTCCATTTACTTTACAAAAAAGACATCCATGAAAGTGAATAAAACTTTTGGTATGTAAAATATTCTGAATAGATTTACATCTATATGAGAATGGGTAAGTCAGTTTAAAAAAATGCTTTTAATGTCAAAATTTTATTTCCAATGCTTTGTTTGCAATATTTAGATTGATTTATTAAACAAGAGAGAGAGGGAAAAGAGAGAAAGAAATAATATTTAGAATTTAAATATAGCAATAAACTATATGTTATTATCTTTCTCAAAATTGAAAATCTAAAATTAAGTCTAACACTTTTCCAAAACATCATTGTATAATCAAGTATCCAAATCTTGACTGGCGGATTATAAGGTTACATAATATTGCTCAATAATGTCATAAATCACACTGGTGGCTGCACCTGGACCATAGACTACTTCCCTAGTGATTGCACCGCATAGGGCCAGCCATCAACTGTAACCCCATAGATGGGGATGCAATCTCAAAGGGTTACAAAGTTTGTTAAAAGTTAAATAAGGTCATAAACTATCAGCTGGAAAGTGTCTCTCAATCAGTTGATTACACAGCATGGGGCCTAGCTTTGTAATTTATGATGCAATATGGAAGACCCCCCCCCCAACACACACACTAATTAAAACAAGAGGTTTATGTCAGTTAAGAGTGTAAAAATTATTGGTTATATGCTACTAACTTTAACCTTGTAGGAAGAGTACAGAATCACTAATTATATGTTTATTCATTTAGGTTAATTGTATTAAAAAAAAATACAAAAAATACAGGCTTTTCCATCTGTGACAGCAGTTGTTTTATGCATTTCATCTAGTTTATTTATACTTTTAATGAGTGAGTATTGTCTTATGTTCCTCCACAACATTTACTTAAGGTTTTAATCCGATTAATCAATTTCTCCTTCATTTCAAAGTCAGATGTAATTTTGAGATTTTGATCACGAAAAATGATAGGTTGCATGCATGATTTTAATCTAATGAAGAAATGATATATAGTGATTTTTTTCATCACCAATAAAGGTGGGTGGGGAATGCAATGTTAATGAGGATTGCATTTCATCCAAAAATATTTTATGTTTTTTTTTCAGAAATAAAGAACATTTTACTAATATGTTTATGCAGCACCATTCATTCATTGTGAGATAAATACGTATACAAGTCAACCACAGTGCAGTTAGAAGTTAGTTATGATGATTACAATCGCCGTATGGTATGGAATTTCACTCAGTAAACAAAGTAATTTAAGTAAGTAAAATGTGTATTACAATGATTCTAAAGTTAAAAATATATATGTTTATTAAAGGATTTATTTAAAAGATGTATCAACCAAAAAAACATCCATATATACCTTTACGTTCTCGTTCTGAAGTTTTGTTTTCATTATCGGTAAAATTCAAAATGGCAGCCACACTCGATTTGCCAATCAGGCGGCTTTTTGTAGAACTTTGATTTTCATCGGATGATGCGGTTGCTTTAATATGCATGAATTGTCTTGAAAAATATATCAAATTAAAGAGTAAACTTTATACTTTTAGAAGTATAAAGTACTATTTTATTTATTTTATTTACATTTAAGATATGTAAGTTTGATATTGTTTTGATATTTTTTTCCCTTTGAAAACAGTCTTTTTGTACACTAGGTATAGCAATTTTTCAAAATTCTTAACTGGCTATGCTGTTCAGCTGGGGATGCTATTACAACAACATATAACAAGACCAACACTGTCAGCTGCAAAGCTGTGTATAACATAATGTTACAGCATCATATAACAAGACCATGTTACAACACTGTCAGCTGCAAAGCTGTGTATAACATAATGTTACAGCATCTTATAACAAGACCATGTTACAACACTGTCAGCTGCAAAGCTGTGTATAACATAATGTTACAACATCATCTAACATGACCATGTTACAACACTGTCAGCTGCAAAGCTGTGTATAACATAATGTTACAACATCATATAACATGACCATGTTACAACACTGTCAGCTGCAAAGCTGTGTATAACATAATGTTACAACATCATATAACAAGACTGTTACAGCACTGTCAGCTGCAAAGCTGTGTATAACATAATGTTACAACATCATATAACAAGACTGTTACAGCACTGTCAGCAGAGAAGCTGTGTACAACATAATATCACAGCATCATATAACAAGACCATGTTACAACACTGTCAGCTGCAAAGCTGTGTATAACATAATGTTACAGCATCATATAACAAGACCATGTTACAACACTGTCAGCTGCAAAGCTGTG
>CM037786.1:3774908-3824908 GCA_021229015.1 Solen grandis
CTAAGTGCACGTGAACTCTCATGCCACTGTTGATTCTCACATTAACTAGGAGAGAGTATAATATGTGTTGAGGACTTATAATTAATGATGATTTCATATAATTATTAAGTTCTTGTTCATTGTATGATTTAATTGTTTTTTAACCAGGCTTGAAACCAAAATCTTGTTAATTAGAATGGGGTACGTTGTTGAGCCAGGGGATGTCAAACATTTTGTTTCTGTCAAATAACTCTTGATAGAGTATAGATACAGTTTTCATACTTAGTAGGTAGATACCTTATGAGAAGAGAAAGATTGAGATTGATTTTCAGGTCTTTGGGTCAAGGTCACTGTTACTGAAAATAGGTTTGCTTGCATGGAGCGACACTTAAAAACCTGGTTTTGTGTCATTTGTTGTGTTTCTTGTTTTATTATTTATTTATTTCAAGATATTCAGCTATTTAAATAACTTACCTTAAATAAATGTATACTTCTGACTAGAAATCTGTAGCTTTGAACCCATGTACAAGCATTGCCAGACATGAGAGTTTCCCTTGTTTAATGTTCAACTTTAGTTTTTAACAAACAAATGTTGATTATTTCTACTGATGTATCCTTCCAGGCACGGGGCCTCCATTTCCGACACACAGACAACCTGAACCAGTGGTTTAAGGCCATGGAGGAGGTGGGACTTCCCAAAGTAAGTGGGGCTTGTGTAGTCTGTCTGACAGTCATATCTTTATATTACCCTGCAAAACGTGTTTGAAGCCGAGTGTGAACTAAGAGAAGGCTGCAACATACAAATTTTGTTAAAATGGTACTGACAGGGTTTTCAAAGATATAATAACAGAATGTATTGGGGAAAAAAAAAAAAAACGGATTTGGCTGGGCATCATGGAGATTTCTGAATTTTCAAACTTTTGAATATTTTGAAAAATGACTTTTTATTGCAATTTTATACTATTATTTCAAATGGCAATCAGTTATTGAAACCCTGTACTTTAATTATGCCTTGCTTAGCATTCAGTACTATAAGGATAGTTCCAGGAATGGTTGTCCTAGTGTTAAAGTAGTGTGATAGGGTATGGTATTGTGCCACTTGTCAATGCCATGGTATCATAATAAGGCAGCATGAGACAAACGTCCACAAATTACTGGAAATACTGTAATAATAGACCATTACACTCTGAAATGAGAAATCAACAAGCACTTTCTGAACACCTATTCAACATGCTGGTGTATAATTCCACAGATTGTTCAATGGGAAATAAACATACATTTGAGAGTTTTCTCCAGTCACTGATTGGTCAATTCAAATCAGTGACTGATACCAGGAATTGGCGCTCCTCTGGTAAAAATGTCTGTGGGGCATTGAACACCATGAAAACAGAAATTGAAGTCTTTTTAGCTCACCTGAGCAAAGCTCAGGGTGAGCTATTGTGATCCCGTGAGTGTCCGTAGTGCGGTGTGCGTCGTGAGGCGTCAACAATTTTTAGTGTTTACACTCTATCACCTTTATTTCTTAAGCAATCATCTTCAAACTTTAAGACAATGTTTATGACCATAATGTCTCGATTGAGTTCGATTATGGCTGAGATCAGTCAATTAAGTCAGGAGTTATGCCCCTTTTAATATGCAAAAAAAGCAATATTTCACATTGTTTATACTCTAGCATCTTCATCTTTTGAGCAATCATCTTCAAACTTTATGGCAATGCTTATGACCATAAGGTCTAGATTGAGTTCGATTGTGGCTGAGATCCGTCAATTTGGTCAGAAGTTGTGCCCCTTTTAATTTTCAAAAAATGCCATATTTCATGTTGTTTACACTCTAGCATCTGCATCTTTTGAGCAATCATCTTCAAACTTTATGACAATGTTTATGACCATAATGTCTTGATTGAGTTCGATTAAAGCTGAGATCAGTCGATTAGGTCAGGAGTTATGCCCCTTTTAATATAAAAAATTCCTGATTTCACTTTGTTTACACTCTAGCATCTTCATCTTTTGAGCAATCATCTTCAAACTTTATGGCAATGCTTATGACCATAAGGTCTCGATTGAGTTCGATTTTTGCTGAGATCCGTCAATTAGGTCAGGAGTTATGCCCCTTTAAATATTAAAAAAAATGCCATATTTCATGTTGTTTACACTCTAGCATCTTCATCTTTTGAGCAATCATCTTCAAACTTAATGGCAATGCTTTTGACCATAATGTCTCGATTGAGTTTGATTATGGTTGAGATCAGTCGATTGGGTCAGGAGTTATGCCCCTTTTGATATAAAAAAACATGCCATATTTCACGTTGTTTACACTCTAGCATCTTCATCTTTTGAGCAATCATCTTCAAACATTTTGGCAATGCTTATGACCATAATGTCTCGATTGAGTTCGATTCAAGCTGAGATCTGTTGATTAGGTCAGGAGTTATGCCCCTTTTAATATAAAAAAATGCAATATTTCACGTTGTTTACACTCTAGCATCTTCCTTTTCTTAGCAATCATCTTCAAACTTTATGACATTGTTAATGACCATAATGTCTCGATTGAGTTCAATTGTGGCTGAGATGGGCCATTTAGGTCAGGAGTTATGTCCCTTTTAGTACAAAAATTCAAGATTTTACTTTGTTTATTCTCTACCAACTTCATTTTTTTAACAATCTTTTTTAAGCTTTAAGACAATGTTTATGCCCATAATTTCGCAATCGGGTTCAATTATATCTGATATTGACTTGTAAATTTAGGAGTTATGCCCTTTTCACCATAAAAAAAGCCAGATTGCACTTTTACACTCTAGCATCTTTATTTCTTAAGCAATCATCTTTCTCAGGTGAGCAATCAAGGGCCATCTTGGCCTCTTGTTTTTTTTTTTGGTCAATTTGTTCCAGAACAATAAATTAACATGACTATAAGGTAACCTTTTAGGTAGATAGGAGCATTTTATTGGCAACCTGTCTAAAAATGGTGTAGATTTTGCATGGAAATTGTTACATTATCAGGGGATTGCATGAGGGGTTTTACAGTAACAATTAAGTTAGTTCTTGGAAAAGAGGTATTTGGCGATGAAAATGAAAAAGGCATATTAATGGGAGAAAAACAAAATCTGTGGTAACCCCAATGCATTCATAGCTTAAAATTTGAAAACTTGTGATTTTGTAAAGGATGTATTGATATGATTAATAGCAATAATTCAGGCCTATCTAACGGTATGCAGCTTTTAAATATTGAACAAAACTTTATAAAGTTATTGGGGGAGAAGTAAATGACATGAACTTCTTTCCTTAACACATAATCATCTTTATATCTAAAGCTGTTCAAGATAGGTCTTGTAATGTTGGGAATTTAAGACATTTCTAACGATACCTAGCTTATCTAAATTGGACATCATATAAGAAAGTTACATGAGAATTTATGAAAACCATTTCTGCTGATACCTCATCATCTGGTTCCTCACTTTAATTGTCATATTGGAGTTTAAATGATCTTAAATGCTCTATGCTATTCATAAGTTTAACGATCCATTAATGAAAAACATTAGTACAAAACCAACACCCCTCACCGTGTCGGTTCAAGTCCCAGCAGGGTCATTTGGATTTTCATGTAAAGAAGCCTTCCAGCTGGCTTGTGGTAGGTTGGTGTTTCACCTCAGTGCTTTTGGGGTCTTCAACCACATGGAAATAGCTGGACGTTCTTATATGACTGAAATATTGTCACAGCGAAATAAAAAATTCATTCAATTAGTCTATAAAATCAACAATAGATCCACTCTACTTTCTGCATATAAAGAGACATGGGCCAAGTATACCTCCCTGTAGGTGTAATGCCATAAGGAAACTTAATGAATGAATAAATTCATTCAGCTTATCAGGTTTGAAATGGTTTGCAAAGCAGACAGCCATTATTGTTTGCAGAACAAACTTAATCTAAATCCTAAATATTAAAATTATGCATTTAGAAACCAATCCGTTGTCTGCTGTTTCACAAAACATTGACAAGTGACATTTATTGGCAGCAATATGTGAAATATGTACCAGCAGGTTAAAGGTATCCTGTTTTACCTTCATGATTTTCATTTACAGAATATGCATGATTAAAGAACATCCACAACTAAGCACTCACTGTAGTTTTAATTGCATTCTGAGTGCAACATTACTCATACCAGCCAAATTTATAATGCTACAATGTATAAATTACATTTTAAATTCTTGTCAGCATATTTTCAGCAAAATATTGAGAAATTGAGATTTTTTACCAAGATTGTCTTCCCAAAGTTATTCTTTTGAAAATAAAAAAAAAAGTTTTGAAATAATGTTTGCTTTATCATACAAAATCATTCTGTTAAAATAGGTTAATGTTCTGAAATTGCCAGGTCTTTTATGGTATGTTTGGGAATAAGAGTGTGTCAGTTTTTTGTAATGGTTCATTGGTAACCCAATAAGCAGTGCAGTTAAGGCCACTTTGATTTTTGCCGAATACGTGGCTTGAGCTCTCAATTACTGTAAAAGGTTTTTTACTGGCACATTATTCTGTACAATGGTGTAATGAATTAGTGTACATTTTTTAAAGTGTTAATGGTCTAACAAGCTGCAGATTGGTGGGTTTATTTATAGCTCTCAGTACATGAAATCTACGAGTCCTTGGTGTAATATAGTAATATACTGATCTTAAAAAGTTTGAGGCTGTGTCTTCACTCATACAGACCAGTACTCAAGTTTACCTCTTATAAACAGTTTTATGCTATACTTGACCCTTGGAAGGCTAGATCAGACTGAAAACAGTTAAGTCTGAACAGTTCCTTTTAGGAGATATCTACTCTGTTTTCTCATACAGTATTGTAGCTCAAATTCAACATAGTCTGCACAGCCATAAAGTAATAATTGCTTCATATACCATTTAAAGTTCAGTCTATAAATATTCATCAATCCATAAATTTGTACATGAATATTCATGGGGGTAAATGTTAAGGAGTCATAAGTATAAACTAGATTTTATCAGTCTGAAAGTTAATCACAGCGTAATCTTTAAAATGGTTATACATCTAATTTTCTTGAGATTTTTATTGTGGTTAAGGTTACTCCTTAGTCTTATGTTTTACTAAATGTAAGTCAAACACACTGTCAACCTTGAAATGTTTCCAGATTTTCTACCCGGAGACAACAGACATCTATGACAGGAAGAACATGCCGAGAACCATCTACTGTCTCCATGCCCTCAGGTATGGCCTCCCCCCCTCCCATCACAAAGTGGGGATGTTGACCGTCATACTAAGCACCTTCCCATGTTTTGCAGTAAAGATTTGAGTCTGGTGATTTTAATGCAATTTTTTACTGAATGAGTCCTGGGACTAGGCTTTAAAACAATTATGAGTCCCAATACGGAAAGTATGCATCCTACTTTAATTTCAACAATAATTTTTGTTTATTTTACATATTGCATCCACAGTAAAACATTGCATTTATGATGCAGGATGTTCAGGCAAAAGAAAAATCACTAAAGCTATGTCTTTCCCATTCATGGCTAGATTAATAGCTCACAAACAGTATCACAAAATCATGAGTAAAACAGGTCAACCATTGACTACCTTGGTTAGGTAAGTAATTGTAAGTGGATTTAAATACATCTGTCAAAATTATTTCACAAGGTCATATTTAAAAGGTCAAGGTCTACAGGTATCAGGGTCATTTATTTACTCAAGTGAAAATCAGTCATATTTGTTACAGAACATTTCCTTATCTTTTCTGTTGATGGATGCCAATAATTATGTATCCAAAGTTTATCCAGTAATTTAGCTGTTTGGTTTGAGTATTTGATATTTCAGAAAATATTGGGATAGTGAAATTTTACCAAAGGAAAAATCCTAGCTGTTTCATTAAATCATTTACTTCATGAATTTTGTTGAGCCTGGATTTAAGACCATTTGTGTTGTTTTTTTTCATGGATTTATGTTACAGTATGTTAAATGAACACATTTTGTGGTACAAGAATAAGTATTTGAGGATATTACCATTTGTTAGGTCGAAGAAAAAAGATTTCTTGAACAAAAAGAATGCTTTTATGGCATTTTAATTTCAACAAAATGGTAAGGCTAACTATTTCTTGTTATTAAGTAAAATTCTCATTAAAATTTATTCTGACAGAATACATATTGTGAAAAAAAAGCTTATTTATTTTTTCAGTTTGTACCTGTTTAAACTTGGAATGGCCCCACAGATAGAAGACCTTTATGGAAAGGTCAACTTCACAGGTAGGTAGATCCAGGTGTTGTAACCAGTTTATCATGGATTTATTACAAAATGCTGTATTTGGTTTTAAAGACCTTCGTTTTCAAATACACTGTGTTGAACAGCTACATTTTTAACCAGGTTCTCCGAAGGAAAACTCTGGTTATTAGATTGGGGTATGTCGGCGGGCGGGCGTTAACAATTTCTTCTGTGCGCAACTCCTCTTACATTTTTAGCTCACATGAGCACAACGTGCTCAAGGTAAGCTTTTCTGATCGCCTTTTGTCCGGCGTCCGTCGTCCGTGCGTGCGTCCGTCCGTGCGTCCGGCGTCAACAATTGCTTCAAACAACATCTCCTCCTAAACGGCTTGGCCAATTTGAAAAATATTTTGCAGGAATGTTCCTTGGATGAAGCTCTACTAAAGTTGTATAAATGGTTCTGGTACATCGCATAATTAGGTCACAGGAGCTAAAAATAGATTTTAAAAATGAAAATTTAAAAAATCTTCTTCTCTGAAACCACAAGGCCTAGCCTTTTGATTTTTGGTATGTAGCATGATCTTATGACTCTCTACCAGGATTGTACAAATTATGACCCTGGGGTCAAAATTGGCCCCGCCCCAGGGGTCACTTGATTTCACATAGGCTAATATAGGAAAAACTTGAAAAAATCTTCTTCTCCGAAACCACAAGGCCTAACCTTTTGATTTTTGGTATGTAGCATCATCTTATGGGCCACTACCAAGATTGTACAAATCATAGCCCTATGGTGATAAATGACCCCGCACCAGGGGTCACTTGTTTTACATAGAGTTATATAGGAAAATCTTAAAAAATCTTCTTCTATGAATCCATAAGGCCTAGAGCTTAGATATTTGGTATGAAGCATCATCTTATGGGCCACTACCAAGATTGTACAAATCATAGCCCTATGGTGATAAATGACCCGCACCAGGGGTCACTTGTTTTACATAGAGTTATATAGGAAAATCTTAAAAAATCTTCTTCTATGAATCCATAAGGCCTAGAGCTTAGATATTTGGTATGTAGCATCATCTTATGGGCCACTACCAAGATTGTACAAATCATAGCCCTATGGTGATAAATGACCCTGCACCAGGGGTCACTTGTTTTACATAGAGTTATATAGGAAAATCTTAAAAAATCTTCTTCTATGAATCAATAAGGCCTAGAGCTAAGATTTTTGGTATGTAGTAGCATCTAATGGTTTCATTACAAAGATTTTCAAAGTCTTGGCCCTACGGTGATAAATGACCCTGCGCCCAAGTCTTCTCTGAAACCATATGGCCCATTGCTTAGATATTTGGTGTGTAGTATTGTCAGGGGTAAAATGTTTTAGATTAAGTTATATCAGAATCCTTGTCTGTTTAAAAACCTTGACATCAGTTGAAGCAATGGTACTCAGGTGAGCGATTCAGGGCCATCATGGCCCTCTTGTTCAACGGATTTGGCCCAAATTTTTACAGAAGCATTATTACATAGTGGCCTGGCGCATATTGTCAGGGTTTTTTGGTTCGACTATTTTTGATGCAGTTACGGCCCTTTGTTATTTTTTCACATATGTAATATATAGGGATATATTCTTCTGTGCGCAACTCCTCCTACATTTTTCAACGGATTTGGCCCAAACTTTTACAGAAGCATTATTACATAGTGACCTGGCGCATATTGTCAGGGTTTTGTGGTTCGACTATTTTTGATGCAGTTATGGCCCTTTTTTATTTTTTCACATATGTAATATATTGGGAAATATTCTTCTGTGCGCAACTCCTCCTACATTTTTCAACTGATTTGGCTCAAACTTTTACAGAAGCATTATTACATAGTGACCTGGTGCATATTGTCAGGGTTTTGTGGTTCAACTATTTTTGATGCAATTATGGCCCTTTGTTATTTTTTCACATATGTAATATATAGGGAAATATTCTTCTGTGTGAAACTCCTCCTACATTTTTCGACGGATTTGGCCCAAACTTGTACAGAAGCTTTATTACATAGTGACCTGGCGCATATTGTCAGGGTTTTGTGGTTCGACTATTTTTGATGCAGTTATGGCCCTTTGCCCCTTAACGGATGTAATATAAAGGGAAATATTCTTTCGTGCACAACTTCTACATTTCTTAATAAATTTTGTCCATACTTTAACAGAAGTACCTTCACTAAGTCACCCTGGAGAATATTACCTGTGTTTTGCAGTTTGACCATTTTTGATGGAGTTATGCCCCTTTGATAAAATTCCTTGTCTGGAGCATAACTCCTACATTATAAGAAGTATTGACTTGAAACTTTATAGGTGCATACATCTCATTAAGGCAGAATGCAGTGCATAGGAACTTCACTCTGTGAAAATGGATTATCTCCCCTTTCAGTTGTCAAATTTGAAATCCCATACTTCATGCATATTAACATATGATGTGCCATTGTTATGTAAAGTTTGTGTGACATCCATCTTACGGTTAAGAAGGAGGAGTTGCGCTTACAAGCTATTTTTATTAAAAAAATTGAAAATGGATTATCTCCCCTTTTGGTGGTCAAATAGGTTTAGGAGTTGTGCTTACATGAATAGGGATAGACAGAAAGACAGACAACTGGTGATTCCTATATACCCCCACAAAAAAAAAATAAAGTAGAATTTAGTTCAAGTGAATGCTTAAGTGACATTTTCAGAAGCAGATTGTTGCATCATATTCATGTCTTATTCAAAGTTAATGTGGATAAATGTAAGTTAAAAATCCTTGTTGCACATATTATGTATGTTTGCTTTATACAGAATTGCATTAGATTTTATAGACATTGAACACAAAATTATTTGACTGATACAAATAATCTCTACTGGGACGAAACATTGCGAAAAGAAAGCCTGGTTTTGTGACAATTCCTGTCACTTGTCATTTGTTTTTTAAAGCAGGAAGTTACAAGTTCAGGGGTGTTAAAATCCATTTGCCCGTGTGCCTTGACATGAAAAAATGACATAAAGGCAAGTGCAGATTTTATGCGCTAGTCCCACAGAGTGTGTGCATAAAAGCTGGCAATAAACACGGAGAGAAAACAAACAAAAAATGAGATCTCATTTCAGTCACTTTGACTGATAGTGAAAAGTCTAGATAAACACTCAAAAGGAATAATTCTAAAGGATCAGGAAAGTTTCCAAATTTTTATACCCCTCCGTTGATAGATCGGGAGGAGGGGGGGTGGGCATATTGTTTTTGGTCTATCTGTTTCTTGACCACAACTTGTAAGTCCATCTACCTACAGCCTCCAAACTTCCCAAGTGTATGCACCTTTATGAGCTCTACCTGCCAGTTGACCTTGACCTTTAAATGACCTTGACCTCCAAGGTCTTAGGCCCCCCCATGGGAGCATGGCGATCATTTGAACATAGCCCTTGTTTATCTTTTAAATTGCAATTGAAGATTTGGAATTAAAGTACCATTGGTATTAATTATCATATTACAGATTTTTCATTCACGCTCCAACCAACGAAATTCAGCTCTGGAATTTGGATCTCCTTGAAAATCCAAACCTTTATTCATGCAATGCCCTCTTTGTCCATAAAATCCATAAAATGGAAATCCATCTTTTTATGCGATATCCAGATAACAGACAAACTCAAGTAATAATTACAGTTACAGAGGTAAAATACTTCACCATGGAAAATGCCTGGAGACAGAAAATACGTTTAGTGACATTAGGCACTATTTTCATTCATTGACATCATAAAGTATTTGTAAAGTTGACCTCTGATATAGGATTGTATCTTATAAATAGCTGAGCCATCATGAAAACGATCAGTAATTAGTCTGAACTGATCCTGCAGTCTGAAGCTGGTTATCCTTTCATCAGAGCTGGCCCATAGTCGTCACGGAGACATGAAATGGGTAATTGACCAAATTAGGTAAAAAGCTGGGGAAACAGGCATGATACCAATCAGAGAATGGGGATCATTACAGAGTGAAACTAGGGTAGATTGCTGATGTAATGGGACCTATTTTGTTTCTGATTGGTCTGTGATGAAAGAACAGAATTGTAATTGTAAACAGTTAGTAAATAGGGAAGTAAGTTACATATTGTCACAGGATTGTTAATGGTAGCCACTGTCAGGGAAAAAGTCAATGAAAAAAATATTTTTTTCAAGGTCAGGCAATTGTAAGGGAATTTTAAAATTTGTCAGGGAAATTTGGAATTTAAGCAAAAAGTCAGGGAATTTGAAATACAAGTTTATGAATGATAAAAATATCAAGAGTAAAGGATAAAGCATTTTCTTCATGTTTGGCTTTTATCATAATAATGATAATTATAATACTGATAAAATAGTAATAATAATAATAATAATAATGATAACAAGTATTACATATTTAGCTCGACTATTCGAAGAATATGAGAGCTATTGTAGTCGCCCTGGCGTCGGCGTTGGCGTTGCAGCTTTTGGTTAAAGTTTTGCGTGCAAGTTACTATCAACCTTATATCTCAATAACCGTTTATGGTATTGACTTGAAAGTTTATAAATATGTTCAGGGGCATCAGACAACCAAGGTAGATAACTCTTGACTGAAGTTGATATGAATTATGGCCCCCTTTTAACTTAGAAAGTTTGGTTAAAGTTTTGCATGCAATAGAAAATTTGGTTAAAGTTTTGCATGCAAGCTACTATCTAGTTTGTATCTCAATAACCATTCATGGTATTGACTTGAAAGTTTATGAATATGTTTAGGGGCATCAGACAACCAAAGTAGATAACTCTTGATGGAATATATTACAAATTATGGCCCCTTTTTAACTTAGAAATTTTGGTTAAAGTTTTGCATGCAAGGTACTCTCATGCTTATATCTCAGTATCCAAGCTGGGTTTTAGGGGTATATATTTCAGGTAGAAAAAACCCCTTTTTAATTAAAAATTTTGGTTAAAGATTTGCATCACGTTACTTTCATGCTAATATCTCAGTATCCAGGCATGGGATTGATTTGAAACATCTTTAATATGTTTAGGGGTATTATACTTTCATGGTAGATAACTCTTGATAGAGTATGTTACAAATTATGGCCCTTTTTAACTTAGAAATTTTGGTTAAAGTTTTGCATGCAAGTTACTTTCATGCTTATATCTCAGTATCCAGGCATGCGATTGATTTTAAACATCTTTAATATGTTTAGGGGTATCATACTATAAAGGAAGATAACACTTGATGGAATATATTAAAAATTATGACCCCCTTTTAACTTAGAATTTTGGTTAAATTTTTGCATTCAAGCTACTATCCAGCTTATATCTCAGAAATTGCTTGTGGAATTGACTAGAAAGTTAAGGAGTGTCTTCAGGGGCATCAGAAAACTAAGGAGGATAACTTTTGGACTGAATTTTGTACAAATTATGGCCCTTTTCTAACTTGGATTTTTGGTAAAAGTTTCGCATGCACTTTGTTATTGTGCTTATGTCTCAGTAACTAGGCATCAAATTGATTTTAGACATCATAAAAATATGAAGGGGTATCAGACTATCAAGGTATATCATTTTTTACTATTATTATGTACAGGGTATGTGAAGGGCAGGAATTGAAATAGATTTCATTTGATTTACCAACAAGCATTTTGAATAGTCGAGCGTGCTGTCCTCTGACAGCTCTTTTTCAAATTATTCGTTGAGAAGACACTGAAGGAGTTGTGAACTCGGTGAACCAAAACTGCACTGCACATTGTGTATGTGAAACATGGACTGTTGGTGTATGTTTTTCTGTACGGTATGCAAGTGCCCCTGATTCAACAACATCTACTCCTTGTCCAAATGTAAATGACTGGACTGTATTGAGAAGAGTTCTCCAAACAAAGCTCTGTTTTTAAGTATCCTCTATCAAGTTTGTGCATCTGGTGTGGTTTGTGGTATATGCAAGATTTTGTACCATACCACATACCCTACTTCTGTACCATACCACATAACCTACTTCTGTACCATACCACATACCCTACTTCTGTACCATACCACATACCCTATTTCTGTACCATACCACATAACCTACTTCTGTACCATACCACATACCCTACTTCTGTACCATACCACATAACCTACTTCTGTACCATACCACATATCCTACTTATGTACCATACCACATAACCTTCTTCTGTACCATACCACATAACCTACTTCTGTACCATACCACATATCCTACTTATGTACCATACCACATAACCTACTTCTGTACCATACCACATAACCTACTTCTGTACCATACCACATATCCTACTTATGTACCATACCACATACCCTATTTCTGTACCATACCACATAACCTACTTCTGTACCATACCACATAACCTACTTCTGTACCATACCACATAACCTACTTCTGTACCATACCACATAACCTACTTCTGTACCATACCACATACCCTACTTCTGTACCATACCACATAACCTACTTCTGTACCATACCACATAACGTACTTATGTACCATACCACATATCCTACTTATGTACCATACCACATATCCTACTTATGTACCATACCATATAACCTACTTCTGTACCATACCACATATCCTACTTATGTACCATACCACATAACCTACTTATGTACCATACCACATATCCTACTTATGTACCATACCACATAACCTACTTCTGTACCATACCACATATCCTACTTATGTACCATACCACATAACCTACTTCTGTACCATACCACATACCCTACTTATGTACCATACCACATAACCTACTTCTGTACCATACCACATAACCTACTTATGTACCATACCACATAACCTACTTCTGTACCATACCACATATCCTACTTCTGTACCATACCACATACCCTACTTATGTACCATACCACTTACCTGTGCATGAGCTATAAGTCACTTATGAAAATTGTGTTATTTTTCCCATTTTCAATACTGTTGGCTGTGGCTTCTTGTTTGCTTTGTAACACTTCATCATCTGTCGTGTTTATTTAATCTTTCATTTTGATTCTACTCACTAAACGTCTACAAATTATTAGTAGACAGCATTTCACAGATATAATTTAGTATCATATGCATTGTTTAATATTTTAGATATGTTGCTCAAATTTACTCTACAACATAATATACATGTATGTTTTATTATGTGGCAACTAAAAACATTCTTATTGGTTTGTATTAAATTTCATTCTATGTTTTATATGATTGATTTGTTATTCTATGATTTGTAGCTCAGTTAGCTCTGTGGATATGGATGTTGTGGATTAATTAGCATGCCAAAATGGACAAAATACAAGCTAACCTAGTAAGATTTATATCTCTTCTTAAGTATGCACTTCAAAATGAAATTGATATTTGTGTTTTAGGCACTTCAAATTTAATGATATAAAAAGATTTTTTTCATTAAATTTTGATTTTGCCTAAAAAACCTTTATCAGTTTCATTTTGAAGTGCACACTTATAAAGAGATATAAATCTTATTAGGTTAGCTTGTATTTTTGTCCATTTTAGCATGCATCTAATTTCAAGTACAACATCTTATAGCATAGATTACTTTTGTAAATACATGGGCATGCATGTATGTAGAAAAAGAAAACAAAATCAAGAAAAAACAGTTAAAAAGCAAAATTAAAAATACATTTATAAGGAGTAATACAACTACAATTGGTAAAGTAGAAGGTGGAAAGTGATGGCTGTAGAGGAGGAGGCCAAGAGATGTCAGAACTTTATGTGCAAATTACAAAAACGTTAGTCAAAGAAATTTGAATTTTGTCAGGGAAAAGTTAGGGAAGTTTGCTTTACTCAAATTGTGGACACCCTGAAACTTTTTTTTTTTCAGTGAATTAGAATTAAGCCAAAGTTTTGGCCTTCCCTTAAACTAATATAGACTTTAGATATATAGATATAGATTTTTTTTTAAGCATGATAACATCCACCTATTAATCACTGTATCTAAGGAAAGGTGTTACTAAGTTTTTTATGCCATTGTGTTCGTTTCCTACAAAATCTTTTATAAACGTTTATTAGTTGACATCGAGAAAAACAATAATCTGCTAACATTTTGCCATTGTGTTGACAAAACCAATCCAAAGTTGGGGAAATGAGAAGAAGGCATTTTTTAGTGAATTTACCCTTGCTTGATAAATCGTGTCTGACACCTGCCAGTAAACCACTTTGCTTCAGTCTTTGGTCCTACTTCTTTACTGAATGTGATTAAGTGTGAGCTTTGGCCAATAATTACTCTAATACTCTAATACTACATACTTCACCTCCCAAGTATGATGTCTGTAAACTTGTGTTACTTGCTCATTTTGACTGTGAATTCCTACACTTCTTACATTCTCTGTGCAATAGTCAATGAAGCAGAGCAACAGAATGTTGTCTGTAAATTGTGTGAATCTTATCTTGGAAGAAAACAGTATCTTTTGTAGATGAACGTTTGTCCCTATATGGCTACCCCCTTTCTCCATATAGACTCATTTCATTTTGATACATTGGTACGCAGAGCAGAACCGGATCAAACAGCTCCTCAAACAGCTCCTATAGGATCTGCCTGATCAGGGTCTCCTCTGTTTACTCTTACAGAATAGTAGCTCAGATTCTGCATTCATTGTTGAATATACCATTTAACCCTTTCCCTCATATAGACTCATTTTGACGCACTCAGTAGGTATCACGTAAAGCCTGATCTGCAGAAAACCACAGTTAAACCTTACCAAATTTAATTACAAAATCCTCATTTCCAGACCACTGAGGAGCAGCAAACAGAATAAAACCTGATCACCCTGCGAGTTACTCGCAGGCTGATCTGGTTTTATGCTGTTCGCATAGGTCTTTTCATGGTGTCCTCTATGAGGGAAAGGGTTAAAGTTCAGTCAATTTATATTCATTAATTCGTGAATTTGTACATGACTATTCATGAGGTAAAGGAGTAAAATAATTTTTTTTCCTGACAGAGGAAGAGATTAGTGCCATGAGACAAGAGCTGGACAAATACGGTATACAGATGCCAACCTTCAGCAAGATTGGAGGAATACTGGCCAATGAGGTACGCTGTAACATCTGGGTTTATGTTACCAAGGGGACTGGGGGTTTTGCCATGTTATTTGTATTACAGATGGTTTTATGGCTTTTTTTATTGCTGACCTGAAAATGTCATTGATAGTTTGTGTTTGTAGATGTTTGAGAGTGGAGATTGAAAAAAAAAAAAAGGCCCACCAGGCATATTTTTTTGTGAATCATTACTTCTTATTGACTGTGTTGTAAGGTCAGCAGAGTTCCTTGTGGTTCCTTGGCCTTTGATAAATCTTTTATGGGAACAACAAATGGGGAGACCCATATAGAGGCTTAAAAAACAAATGGGGAGACCCATATAGGCTTAAAAAACAAATGGGGAGACCCATATAGAGGCTTAAAAAACACATACTGACCTGCAAGTTCTACTATAGTTAGTTAGATCTTATGTATTTTAAACTGGTTAGGAAACAAGTTCCTCTCTTAAACTTAAACTAATCCCTCTCAGTGGTTCCTGGATTGGACCAGTACTTGGCACCTTGGAAGTTTGTGATAATATCTTGCCCCCAACAGGGTTCGAACCCAAACCTTTGGATCTGCGGTTGGGTATGTTACCACTGGACCAAGATGCCCCTGCTACTAATCTTAATTTTTTTAAATTTTCACTTTTAATGTTTCACAAAATATTTCAGGTAAATGATTTAAGTTCATACTGACAAAAAATACTTTAAATGAGACAGTTACGGAATTTTTTCAAGGAAGCAAGAATGATGAAATGCATTTCAACTTAAATATTACTTTGCACTATATGGAATGGAGCCATGTTATTTTTTAAAGTCGTTTACATGATTACATGATGATCTTGTATCTACAGTCATCTGATTTAGCCTTTCAATTCTCTTTTTTCTTTATTATTATGATTTAAGACTAAAGTACTATATACTGAAGTTGTAAAATGTGGTATGGGGTCAGCTTGGCCCTCAGCATATGAAGGTAGTTCCAGGACTGGTTGGCCCGGTGTCAGGATAATGTGTCTGGGTGTGATATCATGCCACATGTTTACGGTGTGATACTGCAGTGTGGCTGCACTATATCTGTCTCAAGTAGACATCGTCTCCAAATTAAATATTATTGGTGGAATGTTAAGCTCAATAAACAAACTTGATAATTTATCTTTTTTATTTTTGATTACATCAGCATAATTTTCTCATAAATTTGAGGAAAGCAGACATTTCAATAGATGCAGTTTACTTCCTGTAAAGATTTGATGGATCTAAAGAATCTTGGCCATTGCAGACAGTGTTAGTTGTTGGTGCGTAAATGCATTGAGGCAAATACTTCCTCAAACTGTGGAACAAAAAACATTCTTGTCTGTGCAAACAGTAATTGAATTTTTACAATAAAAAAATCAAAAAGCTTATTTAAACATGGCATGTGAAACTTCCCTGAAATACACACAAAAAAGCAAACAAAAAACACAAACATGCACACATTTAAAATTCAATTTTATTGATAAACAATGAATATTTATCAAGTCATAAATTTGTTCATGAATATCCATGAGGTAAAGGGTTGAATTTTCCAGTGGTTTATAGGTGAGTTGATGTGTTTTGGATAATCTATGACAGAAAACATACAACCTAAGTAAATGTTAGCATCTTTGCTGAGGTCTCTGAAATTAAAGGTCCATTATTCTTCTAAAAGCAGTGTATATTCTTTGAACAAAAAACGTGTTCTACAGATTTGTTAAGTATATTTGTTGATGACAACATTACTACAATGCATGAATAAGAAAGAATATTTTGCTTAAGACCATTCAGTTGTTTGTAAAAATACCTAATTTGCATGTTCCGCATATCTTTGTCAATTTTCTTATGTTTCACATATACCTTTTGTTTATGAATCATGAGTTTATAAATTGATGTATCGTAGACTAACACAGGTACATAATGTGCAAATATCTGCCGTAAAATAATAGTTAAACTTTTTGAATATGTTGATCAAATTACGCAATTGAATATTTTGGATGGATGTCAAAATACTCTCATTGTTTACATTTTGTATTGGCTAGCATTCCCAAAAACAGTCTAAATTGGAAATAATTTGAATTAGAAAAACTGTCGGCAAATCACAATTTGTTTATCTGCTACATCATCAATTTATGAACTCAAGATTTGTTTACAGAGGCATGAGGAATGTCTATGGAAAATTGACGAAGATGTAAGGAATATGCAAATTATTTTTTTTTGTAACAAATGAATGATCTTAAGTAATAGATACTTTCTTATTTACGCATTGTAGTAATGTTGTCATCAACGAGTATGTACAGATTGCATCTCGTAACAAATCTGTAGCACACACTTTGCTTTTCTGTCTGAAGAATATGCACTGCTTTTGGAAGCATAATGGGCTTATCCCATGCCTCTAAAGTTTGATCATAGAAAAGCCGATCAGAAAGCGATTGCTAGCCATAACAAAAGAAGGAGAAGAAGAAAAAAAAGAGAAGAAAGTAAATTTCTGTCTATTCATTGTTACAGTATTCCTGTTTCTCCTAGGTAACTGAAAAGTTTTGGTACAAAATCTAATCAGCAAGTAACTCTAAAGCAGATGAGGGTTTATACTGGTGATATACAGGTCTTGTTAGGTAGAATTTTCAGGCACAATGAGTCCTAAGAAGCCTCGTGAAGTTACACATCCTTTCCAGGGTCTCAAGTCCTTTTAACAAGTCTATGATTACCTTTTAATCTATTTATCAAATTCTCTATTGTATTATAAGGAAATTAGCATTTGCCCTACAACCATAGTGAAAATGGCCTACATCAACAGTGAAAGTCCATTTCAGCCCTGTCTGTCATATGGGACTGATTACTGTTGCACACTGGCAATCAGCAACAAAAAAGAGATAAATATTGAATGCAGTAGAAAAGTCAGATTGAATTGAAAGCTATTTCACTTTGTGTATATTTGGGTATATTTTAACATTTTTCCCCAACTGTCTCCAAAGTATTATAAGCTTCTCTTGTTTTATGCTGCTTGCATTGTCATTGTTAGAATTCATATTTGGGTAGAAAACTTAAAGTATCACATTTCAAATATTATATTTTGTAGAAGTTTCCTTTAAATTTCTGTGAATATTTATTTTTATATATAACTTATCCATTGTAAATAATTGCAGCATATTTTGCATGGATACACATTACGACTGACAATCAGTAATGATTCAGGCAATTCAGTACTGTGGTGTTGCCTGTGTTATTTATTGCCCTGGTGGGGGTCAGTAACGCCTTTTTAATTACTGATTCTATTCCGCACCAGTGCACGGTGCATATGACAAGTATATTACCTGTTGTGGCCAGGTTTATTGCCATTGAATGAGAAAAGTCGAGAGAAGTTATCGCTATATCGCTGCGTGAAGACCGCATTAACACGGCAGAAAAAAGTGTCTGCCTTAGTCCAATCAATAATCAATATACAAAATCAGTCTCAATTGCCTTGTGGGATATGCTGCAATTGTTATGTACGGTTGTTAGACAGGATTATGGGTAATGTTTGGATGAAAAATCACAATAGGATGAAGCTGTTGTGTTACAGCAGTTTGTCTCCCTGTGTTGGTCCAGCCTTGGTGTTCTGAACATTAGATCAATAATTGATATGACATGGTCTCTAATTCATTGCTGTAATTGGTTGTCCAGTATTTTTTCTGAGCACAATTAATATCAAAGATCAAAGACTGACAGTCCATTGTGTTTCCTATTTACTTTGTGATCTGCTCCTGTGTTTCTCATTTAAGTTTGTATCTTACTTGTGGCCAAGACATACTTTTTTATCATTTTTACTTTTTTTTTACCTGGTTGATCAACACAATGTTGCTTTTTAGATAGGCATGCAGTAAACTTTCATGACAATAAAAAGGATCTTCTACAGTGAAAGATACCTGGTAGGTATACATGGTTCGCACAAGACTTGAAAAACCCTTGAATATCTCATTTTGCCTTATAAACCTTTGAAAAAACCTTAAAATTAATTTAAAGGTCTTGAAAAACGCTTGAATTTGAAATTACAATATTAATCATAAAAAAGAAGTTTATCAAATTGTTAAAAATTGAGGTTCATCCCTTTCATGCCTTAAAATTTAAATTATAAGTTGCGTTTTATAGAAGTCTTTAATTTTTGAATTTTAAGGTCCGAAACAAACCTTGAAAAAGCCTTCAATATTGCTTCAGAAAATGTGTATGAACCATGAATTTATCATTCTTAGATATTTCTCTGTTTTTTCACTGAGATCAGGGAATAAATACAAACATCATGGGAATTGCATTTCATCATGTTTAAACCGAGACAGAAAAATGGATTTAAAAAATAGATGTGGTTTGAAATTTGTTTCTACAGAGTTGATACCAGCACAGTAATTCATTAAGGAAAAAAGAGATGGAGAAAAAAATAATTGAGAATTAAGAGGGAAAAATTTCTTAAGATGTTTTCTTCTCTTTCATTTCCCTTTCTTAAATGTCATTTTCAGAGAGAAGACATTTTAAGATCTTATCAATATCACATGGGGTAAAAAAGAGAAAATATGATGCATTTTATATAATTGAAGTAACTTGAATGAAAAAAAGGAAGATGCTGTAATAAGTTGTGGTAGTTAATTGAAAGATTTACATCTTTGTAATTTAGATTTAATTAAAAGCTGATCTCATTGAATTTAAGGCTCTGAGATTTCCATCCAGATAAATCAATCTTGTATACTCCGAGGGTCTCTGCTGTTTGATCATACAATATTGTAGCTCAATTTCTGCACAGTTGGCATTGGCGGAAAAAAAAAAGTGCATTGTTTCATGTACCACTTAAAGTAAAAAAAAAAGTATTAAGTAAATAAATTTAAATAATAAATTCTTACATGAATATTCATGAGGTAAAGCGTTATTGCAAAACACCATACAACACTTGATATGTGTCTCTTAAGTTTGAATCGGATAATATTTTGCATTTATTACCATTATATCAACTTATGAATCTGATTAGATCATTAAAATATTGTCAGAAAAATTTTCCTTGGAGCCTAAGAATCCAGTCATGTTTTTCTTTTTTGATACCAGCCTTGCTGCTAACACTATTAGAATCTCTTTTATCTATAAATTTATTCCCACATTTAACCAAATATGAACCCCATTTCCAGACCTGCCAGAAATGATTCAACTAGATATTTCCCGTATCAAGTTTGATAGGATTTATTCAGACATGCATTTTCTCCAACTCTCATTTTTCAATGTTCAATCAATGACCCTGAATTGGAAGGTTTTATCCCTGGTTTCATGCTTGCTTGGGATGCCTAGTCCTAGCTGCTGCTGCTTTTTTTTTTTTTTTTTTTTTTTTTTTTAGCTCGCCTGAACACTTGCGCTCAGGATGGGTTTTCAGAATATCAGTCTTTATCCATCGTCAGCCACAAAATTTTTCTTGTAAGCATTTAGTAAGGGTCAAATCGTTGACCAAGTCTTCATGCAACTTGGTCAGTATGTGTTTCTATAAAAAAAAAATTGGACATGTTCAAAACTGGGTCATAAGGAGTTGAAAAACTAGGTCAATAGGTCAAATCATTGGAAAATCTTCTGTATACAATAGAGGCCTTGTTTTTTGGTCCAATCTGCATGGAACCTGGTCAGAATGTTTGTCTGAAGGAAATATCAGACAAGTTTAAAATTTAGTCTGGTGGGGTCAAAAGTAGGTCACTGGGGCAAATCTTAGGAAAACTTTGTGGACACTTCCTTTTTTCTCCTTTTTTGCATGAAACAGAATATTTGTCTGCATCTAGGAGGCCTTTAAAATTGATCTTTTATTCTCAGATAGGTGTCACAAGCATTATAAACTTATGTGGAATAAGACTTTTGATCTGTATAGGCAGTGATCCTCAGGTAAACAGATAGAGCTAGCCTGGCCCTCTTGTAATATGAGTCAGGCCTCTGTGATTGTTTTTTCTCTGAAGACCATAAAATTGACCCCTGGAAACAGGTTATTGAGCACAGGATTTTTGTTAACATCTCTAATCATATTTTTTCTCTCTTTTTTTCTTGCAGCTGAGTCAGGATGACGCAGCATGTGAGTATAGTTTTAACAAAGACCTTTTATAACAGAATCTAAATTTCGCAAAACCATGTTGCAATTCACTGTCAACGGTGCCTGAGTGGTTAGAGTGTCCGCCTTAGGAACTGGAGGTTGTGCGTTTAGTCCCTTTCCATAATAACCAAAACCTCAGACTGGTTGGCCCAGTGTCAGGATAATGTGAGTGGGTATGGTATCATGCCACTTGTCTATGGCATGATACTGCAGTGTGGCAGCACCATATCTGTCTCGAATTAGACATCATCTCCATGTGACTGAAATACTGTCACCAGCAAAACAACCATGTTGCAAATAGCATGATGCTAGACCTCCTCAAAATGATAATGCATATTGGTTTAACCATTATAAAGCTGTACAAACCTTTGGCAAACAAATGCACTCGAATCTTGCTTTCAATAGTTTCCTTTGTTCAACAACTTCCAACAAACATTAGGGGCGGGGATATACTCGTTTTGGCATCAAGTTAATTGCCCAATGGGTAGTTTTATGTGTTAAACTAGATATAATAGACCATACCCACATACATTGCCATGTGGCCTAACGATATAACCTTGTTTGGTGTGAAAATATAACAGTAATCCTTTGTTAATCATGCAAACTTACAAGGTTATCAATCTATCCATTTTTGTAAGGTAAAGGAGGATATGTTAGGATATGTGGAAGTAAATTACCTTTTGTTATGATAGAACAATACATTACCATCAAAATGATACTTTATTTATTAAGATTAGTGAAGAAGTAGTCACTGCATGAAAATAACTACTTAAATTTTGTTGTTTTTCTGCTATCGGAATTTAAATTTTTAAATTTTTTTTTTTCTTTTTTTTTTTTAAGGTTTGCAAAATTCAATGATCTGTTACGTGCCAAAACAATATTATCCCCTTATTTTCACAGGAGATTCTTATCTTTGTTTAATAGGTTCTTTGGTTTTGGAAAAAAGTTTTATGCAGCCTTTGAATAAGAGGGAGCATAAGCATTTGATTGAGAGTGGTTAACTAAGTCTTCAAGCCAAATTCTCAACTACTTAAGTCAAATTTCGTACTCAGTTATGCTTAAGACATTATTGAGAAATATATTTCAGCATTAACGCTTAAAATATTTGAGTGTAAGCCTGAACACCCTTCATATTTAGAATCATTTGCTCTGACCTCAAATTACAGTTACCTTCAAGTTTAGATTTCAATTAAAACTTTCAAGAACTTCTCACAATGGTACATGATTGCTTTGACTATGAATGTATTCCTTTATTTCCAGTACATGCAGCAATTATTGCCATTAACGAGGCAGTAGAGACGCAAGTGACGGCAGATATTCTGACTGCCCTCGGTAACCCTGCTGCCAACATAGTTGGTGTGGGCCCTGACCTGGGGGACAGTTACACACAAACACTCTTCCAGGCCAAACAAACTAAAGCAGAGAACTCAAAAAATAAGGTGAGAGTATGTTTACCTTTGGTAGCAAAGCTTAATTGTTTATATTTTTCAGTACGTCACATGGATCAGTGTATAAGGACTTAATTTCCATATTATTAAGATCTATGCATAATTATTTAATTTTGTTGTTGTTGTTTTAAACCAATTAGTACATAGGCCAGCACTGCTTTCTATAAAAAAAAATGTCAGAGCCATATTGAATGTGTCGTCTGCATTAAAGGATAAACATTAGCCATTGCTGTAAGCAGACACATAAGGATCACTTTTCTGTCTGTCTGTCAGTCCGTCTATCGTCACTTTTTCCTTCATGCTTCAGAAGGTGACACAGTCATGTGCTCCAGAGAACACTCTTGTTTATAACAACATATAACTCATTGTGTATTAATTGACAAGTCCAAAAGAAATATGGCCTTGATCATAGCAGCTTTTCCCCTCTCAAGATCAATCCTAAGTCTGTCCATCACACGCTGCTATGTAATTCAGTGCAGACAGACATGGCCGTAAAGCCTACAAACAAGGGTAGATTTATGGTGTTGCAATATAGAGTTAGGAAGACACTAGGGATAATGGTATTGAGAAAGTATGAGAAATTGCTGACTCTGCAATATGAAGAATTGATCCATGTGCGCATTTTGACACAGTGAGGGATGTATATTCAATACACTGCTGGAAGTCTGGTTAGACAAGCCTGGCAGTGGCTGTCACTCGTCATCTTATTGGATATGTCTAACAAATAGGGAAATAATTGCTTGATTTTAAATGAAACCTGAGTGATGTCTACATGCATAAGGAACATCTGGTTGTCAACATTGTAGGGTTGTTGTTAATGTCAAGTAAGTGACCTCTGAGAATTGTGGGTTCAATATCTCTAGAACTAATGATCTGATTGCCAGAGGCCAGACCTACACAATCTGTAAACTGCTCACTGTCCAGGGAAAACAAAATGGATTTGAAAAGTCCCATGGTCTGCATGCAATCTTGTTTTCTTTCTTAACTAAGCAGTCCCCGCCCCCTAAAAACAATAGAAATAAAACAAAAAATTACATTTATATAGTGAGTCATCCTCAATTGTGCCTTTTTTCTGCAGGTGCCATGTTTTTAATTGAACATTGGTGGTGTAAGATGAGTCAAAATTGCTGTATATTTCCTCAAAATTGCTGTATATATCCTCAAAAATGCTGTTTATTTCCTCAAAACTGCCCTATATTTCTTCAAAATACTTTGCTTCTCCCTAGAAGTGGTGGCTATAAAGGAATCCCGATAGTCATGTCATGTCCTGTCCAACACTTAGATTACATGAAGACAGGATGCGATACTGGGGAATTAATCTCCTACAGTGATAGTTGTAGTTGAATTCTGTTCCAATCAAGAGCTATTCAGATATAACCTACATATCTGTGTAAAGCAAAAAAAGGTCTGTAGTGTTTCCTTTCTGATCAATGGCTCGTATTGAAAATTTAGGGGCTCATTTGATAAAACATAAAATTAACCCTTACCATGCTAAATTGTCCTTTCTTTATTTTGGACTGCGGTATTACTGGTAGTTGTTTATTGGGGGACTTGCTTAAAATTTATTGACTTAATAGCAAGTATAACAGACCATGGTCAGACTGCACAGATGTGCAAGCTGTTCTTGGTCTGAATTGGTCGCAAAGGCAGTCACAAGTGTCCACAGCATTGTATGAAGTTCTGTCAGATTCTTACCTGCAGCATAGCATTTGTACAGTTATATTTCAGAAAGTCTGTCAATATGATATAGCTTTTTAGCTCACCTGAGCACAACGTGCTCATGGTGAGCTTTTGTGATCGCCTTTTGTCCGTTGTCCGTCGTCCGTCCGTCCGTGCGTGCGTGCGTCTTGCGTCAACTTTTCCTTTAAACAACTTCTCCTCCTAAACCACTGAATGGATTTTGACCAAACTTCACAGGAATCATCCTTATCATGACCTCTATCAAAGTTGTTCAAATTATTTTGTTTGGGTGAATAAGTAGGTCACAGGAGCTAAAAATAGATTTTAAAAATGAAAATTTAAAAAATCTTCTTCTCCGAAACCACAAGGCCTAGCCTTTTGATTTTTAGCTCACATGAGCACAACGTGCTCAAGGTGAGCTTTTCTGATCGCCTTTTGTCCGTCGTCCGTGCGTGCGTGCGTCCGGCGTCAACAATTGCTTCAAACAACATCTCCTCCTAAACGGCTTGGCCAATTTGAAAAATATTTTGCAGGAATGTTCCTTGGATGAAGCTCTACTAAAGTTGTATAAATGGTTCTGGTCCATCGCATAATTAGGTCACAGGAGCTAAAAATAGATTTTAAAAATGAAAATTTAAAAAATCTTCTTCTCTGAAACCACAAGGCCTAGCCTTTTGATTTTTGGTATGTAGCATGATCTTATGACTGTCTACCAGGATTGTACAAATTATGACCCTGGGGTAAAAAAAAAAACAAGGCCTAGCCTTTTGATTTTTGGTATGTAGCATCATCTTATGGGCCACTACCAAGATTGTACAAATCATAGCCCTATGGTGATAAATGACCCCGCACCAGGGGTCACTTGTTTTACATAGAGTTATATAGGAAAATCTTAAAAAATCTTCTTCCATGAATGCATAAGGCCTAGAGCTTAGATATTTGGTATGAAGCATCATCTTATGGGCCACTACCAAGATTGTACAAATCATAGCCCTATGGTGATAAATGACCCCCCACCAGGGGTCACTTGTTTTTACACAGAGTTACATAGGAAAATCTTAAAAAATCTTCTTCCATGAATGCATAAGGCCTAGAGCTTAGATATTTGGTATGTAGCATCATCTTATGGGCCACTACCAAGATTGTACAAATCATAGCTTATGGTGATAAATGACCCCGCACCAGGGGTCACTTGTTTTACACAGAGTTACATAGGAAAATCTTAAAAAATCTTCTTCCATGAATGCATAAGGCCTAGAGCTTAGATATTTGGTATGAAGCATCATCTTATGGGCCACTACCAAGATTGTACAAATCATAGCCCTATGGTGATAAATGACCCCCCACCAGGGGTCACTTGTTTTACACAGAGTTAATAGGAAAATCTTAAAAAAAAGCATCATCTTATGGGCCACTACCAAGATTTAAAATCATAGCCCTATGGTGATAAATGACCCCGCACCAGGGGTCACTTGTTTTACACAGTCTTCTTCCATGAATGCATAAGGCCTAGAGCTTAGATATTTGGTATGAAGCATCATCTTATGGGCCACTACCAAGATTGTACAAATCATAGCTTATGGTGATAAATGACCCCGCACCAGGGGTCACTTGTTTTACACAGAGTTACATAGGAAAATCTTAAAAAATCTTCTTCCATGAATGCATAAGGCCTAGAGCTTAGATATTTGGTATGAAGCATCATCTTATGGGCCACTACCAAGATTGTACAAATCATAGCCCTATGGTGATAAATGACCCCCCACCAGGGGTCACTTGTTTTTACATAGAGTTAAATAGGAAAATCTTAAAAAATCTTCTTCTATGAATCAATAAGGCCTAGAGCTAAGATTTTTGGTATGTAGTAGCATCTAATGGTTCATTACAAAGATTTTCAAAGTCTTGGCCCTACGGTGATAAATGACCCTGCGCCCAAGTCTTCTCTGAAACCATATGGCCCATTGCTTAGATATTTGGTGTGTAGTATTGTCAGGGGTAAAATGTTTTAGATTAAGTTATATCAGAATCCTTGTCTGTTTAAAAACCTTGACATCAGTTGAAGCAATGGTACTCAGGTGAGCGATTCAGGGCCATCATGGCCCTCTTGTTGGTATGTAGCATGATCTATGACTCTCTACCAAGATTTCAAATTATGACCCTGGGGTCAAAATTGGCCCCGCCCCAGGGGTCACTTGATTTACATAGGCTAATATAGGAAAAACTTGAAAAATCTTCTTCTGAAACCACAGGCCTGTTTGATTTTTGGTATGTAGCATGATCTAATGACTCTCTACCAAGATTGTTCAAATTATGACCCTGGGGTCAAAATTGGCCCCGCCCCAGGGGTCACTTGATTTAACATAGGCTGATATAGGAAAAAAACTTGAGAAATCTTCTTCTCAGACACCACAAAACATAGGGTTTAGATATTTGGTGTGTAGCATTGTCTAGTCGATTCTTACCAACTTTGTTCAAATCATGACCCTGGGGTCAAAATTGGCTCTGCCCCAGGGGTCACTTGATTTTACATAGCCTAATGATACCAGGTGAGCGATCCAGGGCCATCATGGCCCTCTTGTTTCTGTAATATTCCACTGCATAAATCTGTAATATGCCACTGTATATACCTGTGGTATACCACTGTATATACCTGTGGTATACCACTGTATAAATCTGGTATAACACTGTATTACCTGTGGTATACCACTGTATAAATCTGGTATAACACTGTATTACCTGTGGTATACCACGGTCCAAATCTAGTATACCACTATATTACCTGTGGTATACCACTGTATAAATCTGTCATATGCCACTGTATATACCTGTGGTATACCACTGGATAAATCTGGAATTCCACTGTATTACCTGTGGTATACCAATGTATGAATCTGTAATATACCACTGTATAAATCTATGGTATACCACTGTATAAATCTATGGTATACCACTGTATAAATCTGGTATACCACTGTATAAATCTATGGTATACCACTGTATAAATCTGGTATCCCACTGTATAAATCTATGGTAAGCCACTGTATAAATCTGGTATACCACAGTATAAATCTATGGTATACCACTGTATAAATCTGGTATCCCACTGTATAAATCTGGTATATCACTGTATAAATCTGGTATCCCACTGTATAAATCTTTGGTATACCACTGTATAAATCTGGTATCCCACTGTATAAATCTATGGTATTCCACTGTATAAATCTGGTATCCCACTGTATAAATCTATGGTATTCCACTGTATAAATCTATGGTATATCACTATAAATCTGGTATCCCACTGTATAAATCTATGGTAAGCCACTGTATAAATCTGGTATACCACAGTATAAATCTATGGTATTCCACTGTATAAATCTATGGTATACCACTGTATAAATCTGGTATATCACTGTATAAATCTTGGTATACCACTGTATAAATCTATGGTATACCACTGTATAAATCTGGTATACCACTGTATAAATCTTGGTATACCACTGTATAAATCTATGGTATACCACTGTATAAATCTATGGTATACCACTGTATAAATCTGGTATACCACTGTATAAATCTGGTATACCACTGTATAAATCTTTGGTATACCACTGTATAAATCTTTGGTATACCACTGTATAAATCTATGGTATACCACTGTATAAATCTGGTATCCCACAGTATAAATCTGTGGTATACCACTGTATAAATCTATGGTATCCCACTGTATAAATCTATGGTATACCACTGTATAAATCTTTGGTATACCACTGTATAAATTTGATATAACACTTTATAAATCTACCATTGTATGAATCTTCGGTATACTATTGAGTGAATTAACATACCCGGGATTGAGTTTGTAAAGGGTTAAATGAGAAAGCTGTCAATTGATTGCAGGTTCTTCTCAGTTCCTTATAGATACTTGCATCACTAAATTGACAAAAACATTTTGAAACTGGACTACATGTATGCTTACATTGCAGAAAACTGCCGAGGATGAGAGCAAAGAATTTGATGTTTACGATGAGATGCTGACCCAGGCAGAGTTACAGGGGAACATCAACAAAGTGAACAGTAAGTCTTGCCCTTAATCCTGCATACCTGTCAAAATCTGGAGGAAGATGACTTTTACCATCAGTAAACAATAGATCATACTTACAGATTGATCAGGGCTCATACCGGTTGTTGTCCATCAGTACCCTTGAGATACTCGAGAAACAAACTTTTATCCTTTTTTCCTTCATTGTTCTATTCACATAGAGATGTGGGAACTATATAGGAATACACTTGTCACTTCATATCATTTCATTATGTGAAGTTAGTTTGCTGTTCTTGAACTGTTCTTGAAATGTCTATATACACTTGGAATAGGATTTATCATGAAATGACCATTCAGCAGACAAGTGAAGGTAATTCTGTCAAGGATTTTGTAAGAATTATACTGATTTTTTTCTGTGTCAAAGTAGTTTGTCGGGGTATTATTCACCTTCAGTGATTGTTTATACTTTATTTAAAGAAACTTTTCAAATGAGAGTCGAAGTCTAATCTGCCCTTTAAGTAGGTCAATATGGTTGATGTACCTGCCTTGTGTTCAGTTAACCATAATGCTCGCAACTGTTACGGATTTCTGATCTTACCTAAAAATGCTTGTAGTGGTTATGAAGTTATATAAACAAATCCTGTATCATACATTGAATACTGGTATCAAAAGTGTTTCGATTTTTTCAAAAATAGAAAATTAAGTAGTCAGACAGTTCTCTCTAAATTGTCTCTGATGAATACATAACATTGATCTGTTTATGAAACAGTGCATACAAAGGATATTACTCTGTTGATAACCTCTGTATTATGGTTGTGATGATGAACTCCCTTTACAGTAAATCTCTAGCCAGTGTTTAGTGTAAAGGACCACATAAACATTTTATTTCACTGTTCTATCGTTGAATGCCCTAACTGCGCCCCTGTCCTAACCTTCCTATTTTTATCGTAGTCTTGCTAGATTTTATCACACGCGCTAGCAACTGTGAGATTTTTATGCTCACCGAAGGTGACGCATATAGTTGCCGCTTCGTCCGTCCGTCCGTCACACTTTCCTTGTCCGGACTATTTCTCAGGAACTAACTGCTTGAATTCAACGAAACTTTATGGGAAGCTTTATTACCAAGAGGAGATGTGCATATCCTCAGCATGACCTGGTTCCTAAATTTTTCAAAGAGTTATGGCCCATTGACTTTTCGGCCTATAGTACACATTGCATGATTCTTGTCTGGGCTATTTCTCAGGAACTAATGGCTTGAATTCAACAAAACTTTATGTGAAGCTTTATTACCAAGAGTAGATGCGCATATCGTCAGCATGACCCGGTTCCTAAATTTTTCAAAGAGTTATGGCCCCTTGACTTTTCAGCCTATAGTACATATTGCATGATTCTGTCCGGGCTATTTCTCAGGAACTAATGGCTTGAATTCAACAAAACTTTATGTGAAGCTTTATTACCAAGAGGAGATACGCATATCGTTGGCGTGACCTGGTTCCTCAATTTTTCACAGAGTTATGGCCCCTTGATTTTTCGGCCTATATTACATATTGCATGAGTCTTGTCTGGGCTATTTCTCAGAAAATAATGGCTTGAATTCAACGAAACTTTATGGAAAGCTTTATTACCAAGAGAAGATTTGCATATCATGGGGGTAACTTTGTCCCTCAATTTTTCACAGAGTTATGGCCCTTTGACTTTTATGCAAACGGTATATCTAGTATGATTCTTGTCCGGGCTATTTCTCAGGAACTAATAGCTTGATTTCAAAAAAACTTTATGTGAAGCTTTATTACAAAGAGGAGATGCGCATATCTTTGGCTTGACCCAGTTCCTACATCCTCCCACCCATTGACCAAGGTCTTATTTGTAACAATGACGTTCTTCGGGGAGCATCTGTCAGTTCTACTGACTTTCTTGTTTTTACTATGTTTCTGTAAATAAACTCAGATGATTTTTGTACAAAATTTTTATTATACCCCCGAAACAAAGTTTGGGGGGGTATATAGGAGTCACCCGGTGGTCGGTCGGTCCAGCGGTCCGTTGCATTATTGGAATTCAATACAACTTCATGCAAAGATCAAGCACATGGAGAGGAAGTGCAGTGCACAAGAACCATAACTCCATCTTGACTTATTACAGAGTTATTGCCCTTTGTTACTTTTCCTTGTCCGGAGCATAACTTGAAAAGTACAAGTTGGATTTCAAAACAATTTCATACAATGGTCAACCACAATATGAGGAAGTGCAGTGCACAAGAACCATAACTCTATCTAGAGTAATTACAGAGTTATTGCCTTTGTATTTTTTCCCTTGTCCGGAGTATAACTTGTAACCTTGTCCGGAGTATAAGTTGTAAAGTACTGATTGGATTTCAAAACAATTTCATACAATGGTCAAGAACAATGAGAGGAAGTGCAGTGCACAAGAACCATAACTCTATCTATAGGAATTACAGAGTTATTGCCCTTTGTTACTTTTCCTTGTCCAGAGTATAACTTTTAAACTACTGGTTGGATTTCAAAACAATTTCATACAATGGTCAACCACAATATGAGGAAGTGCAGTGCACAAGAACCATAACTCTGTCTATAGGAATTACAGAGTTATTGCCCTTAGTTACTTTTCCTTGTCCAGAGTATAACTTGTAAACTACTGGTTGGATTTCAAAACAATTTCATACAATGGTCAACCACAATATGAGGAAGTGCAGTGCACAAGAACCATAACTCTATCTAGAGTAATTACAGAGTTATTTCCCTTTGTTACTTTTCCTTGTCCATAGCATAACTTGAAAAGAACTGGTTGGAATTCAAAACAATTTCATACAATTGTCAACCACAATAAGAGGAAGTGCAGTGCACAAGAACCATAACTCTATCTATTGTAATTACAGAGTTATTGCCCTTTGTTACTTTTCCTTGTCCGGAGCTTAACTTTAAAACTACTGGTTGGAATTCAAAACAATTTCATACAATGGTCAAGCACAACCTGTGTAACCCGGCCAAAAATCTGGAAAAAAAAACTAATGTAAAAATGTCTTTTTCATACTCTTCTTCTTAATCCTAATAACTTCATTTCTAAAGCAGTATTGCGGGGGTATTAATCACATTTAGTGATAGTTCTAGTTCAAACAGATAAATATTGCAAATTTTATCTCGCACCACTCTTTTAAAGTGTTTTTTCTTAATACAAAATGATTTCCACACAGAATGGCCCTTTAACACTCAAATTTTTAAAATAAAAGTATTTTGGAAATTCCATCTGCTGTGTTTACATATTTATAAATGGAAGTCGTATGTGTACAATTCGCACTGCTATGACGTCACCTAGGGGGCGGAGTTAGGACCACACAAAATGATGGCATAATATTTGACTCGTACTGTATTTATAAAAGAATTATTTTAGGGGGTATCAATGTGACTTTGATAGAATTAATGGTATGTGAACCGTTTTTGTTCTATGTATTTTATTTTTGTTGCATTTCCTAATTAAATCTTAGAGGGGCGCAGTTTGGGCACTCAAGGATGTATAAAAGTGTCAAACATTTGATGAGATGTTAAATATGTGTTCTGACTAATAGTCACATTATTTTTTTCTTATTTTTACAGTACTAATAATCAAATAGGTAAAACTGTAACTAGAAATGAATTACTGTATAATTTCTGTGTTCAGATTACAGTGAATTTTGTATTTATTTTGCAGCGACCCATACCTTGAGCTGTCTGAATGATGTTTTATCCAAGGGAGATAATGATAGCATATTGAAGCTGTTAAAGTCTAACCACCTGGGTATTAAGAATGTGAAAGAAGAAAATATAGACTTCTATGTTGCCAGGTTACAAGAAGCTCTTCAGGCAAAGAAGGTACCATTCTTACTTAAAATGCCCATCTTCTCCCTCTATATGCCCCCCCCCCTCCCACTCTCTCTCTCTCTCTCAGTAGTCATTTTGTGTTTTGGCCAACACTACTTCTTGTTCTGATTATAATGATAATTATATTGCTACCAGATCTGGTTCACGAAAAGCTTAGATAATGAAAAAGGTTGCAATAGGGGTGGGGGGAAACAATGTTTCTTACATCTATAGTTTACATGAATTACATGATAAAATCCAGACAGATTTCTGTTACCTTTAAGCAGACTGTGTAGCATATAAACTATAATATTAGATAGGCAAATAGAGGAGACTCTGATCAGGATCTTGGTCTCCTGTGTTTGCCAATGTGAAAAATTAAAAAGTATAATATATACTGTCAAACCTGTTTTAAGCGATCAGTCAAGGGGACAAGAGAATGTGAACACATAACAGAGGTGGCTGCTAAATGAAGGTTAATCATACAACAAAATGTTGTTTTGTTTGGTAATATTAAAATGACCACTGAACGCAAGTTGACCACTTAATACAGGTGGCTGCTTATACTGGTTCAACTGTATAGGATTGATAGGCATGTCAAGCTGAAACTCATGGTGCTCTTGTCATCAAATATTTCAGGAAAATCTCAAAGACATGTAAATATGTAATTCTTTATTGTATAGATTGAATACTGACCTCTATTAAACAGTCAAATCAGACCTGGTTGTTGATTGTTTAGCCTGTTTTTTGTGTGTAGAACAACAATGGGGAGGATGTGTCCCTGGACAAGGATGATATACAGCAGGCTGTGAACACTGCCAACCTGGACGCTGACACAGAACACCAGAGTAAGTCTGACACACATAACTCTAGGTCTGACACAGATAACACTAGGCCTGAAAACAGATATCACTAGGTCGGACACAGATAACACAAGCACTAGGTCTCACACAGATAACACTAGGTCTCACACAGATAACACTAACACTTGGTCTGACACAGATACCGCAAACACAAGGTCTCGCACAGATAACACTATGTCCGACACAGATAACACAAACACTAGGCAGGGTTCGACATTAAGGCCCGACCGAATGACATTTACTAGTAGATTGATGGTCCGGTCCAGCTAGGTCCTAGGCTAACATGACCGACTGGTTGTGTTCTAAATTGGTCAAAGTTTGCTTAAATTTTATCTGTTGACACATCAAAAGCACAAAAAAAAGCTGTAATGGTCAAACTATTGACCCATGTTGAAACAGTTTCTTGGAAAACCTGTGTGTGCTATATTTAGCGGCATTTTCAGTAACAACCTTGACATGGTTCACTCACTGGTTTGTGTTTTCAGAATGAGGCTTTTTCCCCCGTGCACTTGCCAAGTTCAATGTCGTAATACTAAGCTATGAATGCTTATTTCTTCATCTAACTTTTCATTTTATAATGTTTACAAAATCTTTGTATCCTAATGAATAAAGTTTAATTTAAAAAATGCTAGAGATGCAATTTAATGCATGAACGTTAATCTTTTTATTATGGTGGGATCCCATGTATAACGACAAAAGACCTTGTTATGATTTGTTTTTACCGCAGTGTGCAGCCAATACAAAAAATGTCAAATAGTCTTTTCATCCGACAAAAAAGACATTGTCAATAATGAACGAAAAAGGTAAAGAGAAATCAAAGAAACTGTATGAATAGATGACAGGAAACAGATTGTTTTGCTTTAAATGGAATTGCTTGAAAATCATTAAACAATAGACATTATCCGGAATCGCATATTTGGGGATTTTAATGTAAGTACAATCAAGGTGTTCATGCAATGTTAATGAAAAGCATGTAACACAAAAGTAATTCTAGTATTATCTTTGTAGACCTTTATTAATTTCTAAAGGTAAACATGAAAAAAACAACACCGTTAGGTATTCCGAAGTAAGTATATTGATCTAAGTATGACATATATGTGTTTTACACTTCGGTCTAGTTCAGTTAAGGTCAGGTCTAGTAGGTTTTCTAAGTTCTCAAAAAAGTTAATGTCGAACCCTGCTAGGTCTCACACAGATAACACTAGGTCTGAAACATAACACAAGGTCTGACACAGATAACACGAACACTAGGTCTGAAACATATAACACTAGGTCTGACACAGATAACATAAACACTAGGTCTCACACAGATAACACTAGGTCTGAAACAGATAAGACTAGGTCTGAAACAGATAACAAAAATACTAGGTCTGAAACAGATAACACTAGGTCTTACTCTAAATCAATTTGGTAAATCTTTTACTGCATCAGTCTTAAATGAGATCCTTAATCTCTAGGCCTTGAGTCAAGATCAAGATGTTACTGTAAAAGCATTAAATTTCTTTGACATTAAATTTTGTGGAATTTGTAATAAAGTCAATTTTGTTAGTACAGTTCTAGGTAATGAGCGGTCTGTTAAATGAACAGTTTTAATGGGGTTTCATTTTTGTGGAAAAAGTCATCCATTAAATCAATGAAAATTTGGACCTCACGAAATATAATGATTCTACAGTACTGCCCCTAATTTATACTTAACTTGCTCCTCATGGTTACACATTACTTAATCATATTTTGACACCCAGTGTTTGTGGTATGTACAGAGATGCTAGCAGTACAGTCAGTGAACCAGGCTATTGAGACTGCAGACACCCAGCTGTTAATGTCCACCCTGAAACACCCGCGCTCCCAGCTGCCGGAAGTGTTTGACTTTGCAGCAGCACTCTACATGGCCGAGTTCAAGGACATGAGAGACGAGAATGAGGGAGACCTCGACTATAATGAGATATATGCAGCTCTTAAAGGTTGGTGATTAGAACTTGTGTATTTCTTGTTTTATATATCTCCAGGGTTGAATTCCACCAACAATTCTTAGTGCTAATTAATACTTAAACACTCAAGGGCGAAGTTCATTAAGTCTCCCAAACAAAGTTTGGAGACTTCCTGTTTTTACTCTGTTTCTTCTTATTATTATTATTCTTTCTCGCATCTGCAACTTTGTACAGGCCATATCTCAGAGGCTGTTCAACCTATCTTTACAAAAATTCACACACTTATAGTCCTCAATGAGTAGTGGGGCCTCCCTTATTTTTGTAAATGGGGGGTCCCTGGGGATCAGGCCTTGCCCCCGCAAAGATGGATTTTTGCATAAAAAATTTATTTTGGTTAAATATTTCAAATTTCCAACCCTGAATCATTTATTTTTTGTTCCTAAAAATGAGGAGATTGAAAAGTACTACTGTGGTGTCCCCCAAGGTCACCCAGGGGCAGGCCTCGCCCCCTCAAATTTACTTATCGACTTATATCTTAAAAACTGTTCAGATCCCCACCCGTTAACCATATATATTCTTGTTCCTCATGATGAGACAGATTGGATAGCACTACTTTGGTTACCCCGAGGTTACCCAGGGGCAGGCCCCGCCCCCTCAAATATACTTATGGCCTTATATCTCAAAAAATGTTCAAATCCCCACCCCTAAACCATATACAATCATGTATATTCTTGTTTCTCATGATGAAACAGATTGAATGGCACTACTTTGGTGTCCCCTGAGATCACCCAGGGGCAGGCCCCACCCCCTCAAATTTACATGTATATATATATTCTTGTTCCTCATGATGAGACATATTGAATGTTACTTCTTTAGTGTCGCCAGGGGGTCTGGCTCCACCTGGTCAGTTTTACTTCTGACCTTGATTTACAAAAATAATTGAGATCCCCACCCATAATCCATATGTATTCTTGTTCCTCATCATCAGATGGATTGAATGGTACTTTTTCGGCGTAGCTGTATAATTTCGATTTCAACTCGCATCTTAAACCAATCAAATGTACGCTAACAGCGGTAAATAATTCTAAGCTGAATTAAGGACTCCTGTTATTGGTTAACGCATCGTTATGGACTATACAATTACTGTAAATAAGGGGTGCAGCTTGTATATATCATTCAGCTTGGTGTTATTACTTTTCTTTTTGATGTAAACATGAAAGTGATTTCAGTAAGTTAAATACAATCCTTTTCCATCAATTGAGGAATGCTACTTTGTGAAAATGATTTAAAACAACAAAAAAGAATCCACCGTGTTGTGACATGAAACCCCTTAATTACTATGTATATTGAATTCTTCCAGCCTGCCGAGATGCTCTCATTGAAAATTAATTCGCCAAAACCAAAACAACTAATAACGCTTTTATATCATAATTGTCATATGCAATAATGATATGAACAAATATCAAACAAGCCTATTTACAGATATAATTTTTTGTATTACCGTCTATAAATAAGTATATTTCATAGAAAAAATACTGAACTATTTCTAGAGCGTACTAAATTTGTTGTGCGTCGGTCTTTCGCGCGCTTTTCCTGGGAATGTTCTAGAAGACTGGAAATCTCGTTTTTCTTTCATCCTACGCCGAATATCTTTTTTAAAGATATTTCTTGTTTGATGTTCACATGGGTCACCAAGGGGTCAGGCCTCACCCCCTAATTTTTACTTATGACTGGGTTATTTCTTAAACTTCGTTTGGGAGACTTAGTTACAGTTCACTGTTACAATTATTACTTGTTAGTCTTGTTTCTCTAATTAATATACTCAGATATTTAATTTCTTAACAAATATTGTTAGATATTAAGGTGATAAATGATTTCAGGTAAGTCATGTTGTTAAATAATACATAAGGTAAGAATGATGGAATGTGTGTCTGCCTAATTTAAGTATTACTCAGCGCTAAGTAATGATGTTGGAATTCGTGCCTGTACTTTATATTTTATTATACCCCCACAAATGAAATTTGGGGGGGGGGGGGTATATAGGAGTCACCCTGTCGGTCCGGCGGTCCGGCGGTTGGTCTACAAATATTTGTCCGGAGCATTTCTCCAAAACTACTGTACCTATGTTGATGAAACTTCATAGGTAGATAGACCTTGACGAGAGGAAGTGCAGTGCATAAGAACCATAACTCTGCATGTATTTTGAAAGGAGTTATTGCCCTTTGTCATTTTTAATCTTTTGATTTTGTCCGGACCATAACTCCAATACTAAATAGCTAGGTTGATGAAACTTCATATGTAGATTGATCTTGATGAGAGGAAGTGCAGTGCATAAGAACCATAACTCTACATGTTTTTTAAAAAGGAGTTATTGCCCTTTGTCATTTTTAATCTTTTGATTTTGGCCGGAGCATAACTCCAATACTAAAGTAGCTAGGTTGATGAAACTTCATATGTAGATTGATCTTGATGAGAGGAAGTGCAGTGCATAAGAACCATAACTCTACATGTTTTTTAAAGGAGTTATTCCCCTTTGTTAATTTTTGTCTTTTGATTTTGTCCGGAGCATTTCTCCAAAACTACTGTACTTATGTTGATCAAACTTCATATGTAGATAGACCTCATATGTAGATAGACCTTCATGAGAGGAAGTGCAGTGCACAAGAACCATAACTCTGCATGTATTTTGAAAGGAGTTATTGCCCTTTGTCATTTTTAATCTTTTGATTTTGTCCGGACCATAACTCCAATACTAAAGTAGCTAGGTTGATGAAACTTCATATGTAGATTGATCTTGATGAGAGGAAGTGCAGTGCACAAGAACCATAACTCTGCATGTATTTTGAAAGGAGTTATTGCCCTTTTTAATCTTTGATTTTGTCCGGAGCATAACTCCAATACTAAAGTAGCTAGGTTGATGAAACTTCATATGTAGATTGATCTTGATGAGAGGAAGTGCAGTGCATAAGAAAACCACAATGTAAATTCTTAAAGACAGGTTTTTGCAAACAATAGATATGGATGTGAACCATAATTAGACTGCATTTTTATTCTCCTCAGCTACAGATCTTGGGGGCAAATTGTTTTCTTCTGTGTGTCTGTATGTGTGTCTCTCTGTCTATCTGTCTGTCTGTCAAAACTTTTTAGCATTGTCCAAAACTTTTGAACCATTGCTCACACTAACTTTAAACCTTACATACATGTAGTCTTTCACTCACGCAAACTTTTGAAACTGTATTCCTACACATGACAGACTTCCGGTGTGGGTATTGATCACCTTTAGTGATAATATTTTTTTTTGGTATGCTTATAAGCCCAAATCCTATGTGTGAACATTCGTTTTATGTGTCATGTGAATACATCCTGTGTCAAAGATGGGGGTGGGGGTATGAATCACCTTCAGTGATAGTTCTAGTTTTTAAGGAATCTGAGCAAATGCAGTCTTGGTATTACAAAGACATGTGCTGACTACATGTATTCATTGGGGAGAAGGCATGTACGAGTTTCCAAGTGTTTAAAGTCACTGGTTCATCATCACTAAGCCTCACATCTCTTATAAAAGCTGTATGACCTTACAGAATGCTTGTAATATACTTTGTCTGCAGTATTGTTTCATTAATAAGAATCTGAATGACTTAATCTACCACCATTTTACCACGCGTGCAAGCTGTTGTCTTTTTAGAGAAAAAAGAAGGTATAATCTGTAACATGAGTTATGAGAGAGAATTTGTACCAAAACATGCATGAATATGAGGATCACTGTTAGATTTTCTTTGTCAGCAAGTGGTTTTCGACATTCTTAGCCATCTTCTTCAAGCTTAAAAGCGATATATATTGGCATAACAATTCATCCGTATTAAAGGTTGAATGATTAAATTAAATTAAAACATAACTAGCCTATGAAATTACTTCAGAATAATGTTAGTTTAGAAGTAGTTTATGAGTAGTAATGAGTTAACACAAACATTTTAGAAACTGAAAGACATGTAAATGTGCGTGTTCACAGTTCTGTCAGCGATAGCAGCCATCAACCAGGGTATAGACACGGGGAACCCGGAGGGAACACTTAAGGCTCTGTCAGCAGATAATGCGTGTATCCCAGATCTGGATGAGGAGAATGCAGACAGATACCAGAAGGCCCTGCAGGAGGCCAAGGCTGCTAAACAAGGGGTGGGTTGCATGTGACCTGGGTGTTTTGTTATTTTCATCTCTCCAGCAAGTTGTTAAAAATGGTACTGGTTACTCCGCATACAAGGACTGGTTGGCCTGGTGTCAAGATTATGTGACTGGGTGTGGTATCATGTCACATGTCTAAGAAGTGAAACTGCTGTGTGGCAGCACTATATCCATCTCAAGTAGACACAGACAATGAATCCAGCATACATAATGGTGACAAGACTGGCAAATTGTTCAGGGTTCAAAATATAATGAATTGGGGAAATGGGTATTCATTTAATTTAATTGCCTCCTACAGTTTTAAAAGCAGACTCATCAAATTTTGATGAATAAGCCTATACATATGTGGTTGTGCACATTCCTCTAAAGTGCATTTATAAATATATTTTGTGACTTTATATAGAGATGAACTTCCTGTCCAATTGATTCTTTGACATTATTTTTTTTACTTAATAAATGTAAGACAGTAATGTAATATTTCCATTCCATTTCAAATGCTGAGTTACACATACATTGACATGAATTCATTCAGTATATGTTGTTTTTATTTAATTTTTTTGTATTGAATTTTTTTAATCTATGATGGAAAATACACATTCTATATAGAATACTATATAATCCAGTAAGAGCCAGAGGGGCTCATCAGCATATTATGATATAAAAAAAAAAAAATATCTATTTATAGGAATCATGTGACCTGTTGACGCACCATGAGATATCGGAGGTCATAGAGAAGGTGAACACTCATGTCATGGAGGAACACCAGAGTAAGTCGGCCTTTAGTACTTTGATTTGTAATCCCTCCCTGTACAAAAAATATTCACAGATGCATTTGATAAGGATTAATTTCATAAAATACCATATTTAAAACAAAGACATGAGTTTTTATTGGCAAATTCCATTTGACATATTGTATGCTGGATGAAATTGTTATGCCTTACTAATATCACAGTCATTTATAATGACCTATTAACTAGGTTTTCAATGAAAATCCTGGTTATTAGAACAAGGTACAATAAAGGCAGAAGTTGTTTATATCCCTTGTTGGTAAACCCTATGTTCTTTATCATGGTATTCATATCAAATACTGTCAGGAATAATTTTAGTTTGATTTTAACTTTTTTTATGTCCTTTTTCATGTAGTTTAGGTACATAAAAGCACCTATCTTTCTATTGAGCTAGCTTTTGTGGTGACATAGTGTTCAATTTGCATACTGAAGGTCTATTCCATCTAGGGACAGTAGGATTTTACTTAATTACATTTTGCACCCAATTTAAATAAGTCATAGTTAGAAGGTCCCACAAACATTTAAACTCCTGGAATTTGAGGACAGATTCTTGAAAGGAGGGTGTGTGTGTAGTAGAGGCACAAAAAGGCATTTGTTCTATCTTGCCATAGAGCTATAGCTTTTGTGGCAACATGGTAGAGTGTTTGATTTGCATACTATAGGTTTCAAGTTTGATTCCATTAGTAGGAATTTTAATTGTTTTTCCTGGGTTGAACCTGTATTTTTGTGCTAGGGAAGGACATGAAAGAGTTGTCACCCAACTGGGTTAAGGGTACACTTTAGTGATAATCCTAGTCTGTAATGATAATCTAATGGATTAATCTAATGGACAGGGATCCTGGCTATCAACAAGATCAATGAGTGCATCGAGCATGGCAAGCCAGAGGAGACACTGCAGATGCTGAAGCTGCCGGAGGCCAAACTGGAGAACGTGGACGACAAGCAGGCTTACTACTACCAGGTGCTTCTGGTGCGGCGCAAGAAACAGAAGGCAGAGGTAGGGGTTGCTAGGCAACTGCTGGGGGAGCTGATAAAAATTCTGTGTGATGTTATGATCATTGTGAATATTTTCATTCAATGGAAAAATTAGCCTTTTTTTAAAGAAATAAGATTGCTAAAGGATTTTTTAAATTTCATAATTTATGATAGTCATTGCATATAGAGAAGAACAAATGGAAATTCGCTTTTATTGTTAAATTAATCATGCGTCCATTAAAATTGGACTTTAGCTTGTATAATATGTTCTTCATGTTACATCCAGATTTGTATTTGTTTGTGTCATGGAGCAGTGATTTTTTTTTGTGAAACTCCTGCAGGGATTGCTCTATGTTTTCTGAATTTGAAATCACAACTAGGAAAGTATATCATACTGTGCCTATGCAGGAACACTGTGCTGTAAGAGATTGATAAACCCACAGTGTTTACTATGTGATCCCTCTAGTTGTCAAGAACATCTGGTTCTGTTGTCCCCAATAGCTCAGTGGATAGAGCGTCTGCTTAAGGGGGCAGAAGGTTGGGATGTCAGGATAATGTGACTGGGTGCGGTGTTATGTTCCTCAAATAGAAACATTCCCCAAATGACTGAAATACTGTTGACGGGATGTTTAACACAACAAACACACATCATGTACTGATATTGCAGTCCCTGGGGGATGACAGTGCGGAGCTATGGGTGGATGAGATACAGTCTGCCATTGACAAGGCTAACATGGACGCCAAGGAGGGCATTGACTGTAAGTAGGGGAGGGGGAGCCACGATGTCTGTGGCCAGCTTATCCTCTGAGATTTTGATACTGATCAAGATTATAAAATTATAAGATATAAGACAAATGTTGATGTTGTTCACTTTTTAGCTCACATGAGCACAACGTGCTCAAGGTGAGCTTTTCTGATCGCCTTTTGTCCGGCGTCCGTCGTCCGTCGTCCGTGCGTCCGTGCGTGCGTGCGTGCGTCCGTGCGTCCGGCGTCAACAATTGCTTCAAACAACATCTCCTCCTAAACGGCTTGGCCAATTTGAAAAATATTTTGCAGGAATGTTCCTTGGATGAAGCTCTACTAAAGTTGTATAAATGGTTCTGGTCCATCGCATAATTAGGTCACAGGAGCTAAAAATAGATTTTAAAAATGAAAATTTAAAAAATCTTCTTCTCTGAAACCACAAGGCCTAGCCTTTTGATTTTTGGTATGTAGCATGATCTTATGACTCTCTACCAGGATTGTACAAATTATGACCCTGGGGTCAAAATTGGCCCCGCCCCAGGGGTCACTTGATTTCACATAGGCTAATATAGGAAAAACTTGAAAAAATCTTCTTCTCTGAAACCACCTTTTGATTTTTAGCTCACATGAGCACAACGTGCTCAAGGTGAGCTTTTCTGATCGCCTTTTGTCCGGCGTCCGTCGTCCGTGCGTCCGTGCGTGCGTGCGTGCGTCCGGCGTCAACAATTGCTTCAAACAACATCTCCTCCTAAACGGCTTGGCCAATTTGAAAAATATTTTGCAGGAATGTTCCTTGGATGAAGCTCTACTAAAGTTGTATAAATGGTTCTGGTCCATCGCATAATTAGGTCACAGGAGCTAAAAATAGATTTTAAAAATGAAAATTTAAAAAATCTTCTTCTCTGAAACCACAAGGCCTAGCCTTTTGATTTTTGGTATGTAGCATGATCTTATGACTCTCTACCAGGATTGTACAAATTATGACCCTGGGGTCAAAATTGGCCCCGCCCCAGGGTCACTTGATTTCACATAGGCTAATATAGGAAAAACTTGAAAAATCTTCTTCTATGAATCCATAAGGCCTAGAGCTCAGATATTTGGTATGTAGCATCATCTTATGGGCCACTACCAAGATTGTACAAATCATAGCCCTATGGTGATAAATGACCCGCAACACGGGTAACTTGTTTTACATAGAGTTATATAGGAAAATCTTAAAAAATCTTCTTCTATGAATCCATAAGGCCTAGAGCTTAGATATTTGGTATGAAGCATCATCTTATGGGCCATTACCAAGATTGTACAAATCATAGCCCTATGGTGATAAATGACCCCGCACCAGGGGTCACTTGTTTTACATAGAGTTAAATAGGAAAATCTTAAAAAATCTTCTTCTATGAATCAATAAGGCCTAGAGCTAAGATTTTTGGGTTGTTGTAGCATCTAATGGTTCATTACAAAGATTTTCAAAGTCTTGGCCCTACGGTGATAAATGACCCTGCGCCCAAGTCTTCTCTGAAACCATATGGCCCATTGCTTAGGTATTTGGTGTGTAGTATTGTCAGGGGTAAAATGTTTTAGATTAAGTTATATCAGAATCCTTGTCTGTTTAAAAACCTTGACATCAGTTGAAGCAATGGTACTCAGGTGAGCGATTCAGGGCCATCATGGCCCTCTTGTTATTTATGACATAATAAAATTCTATTTCCTGTTGTTGCTATTTTATCAGAGCTTGTGAATTTATATTTAAGGGGTTTTCATTGTATGCAAATGAATTGGACTAACTTTGTTTCAAGTATTTTTCTTCCCAAGTGATAAATGAATTTCATGCATATTTCAAGCATCTTGATTAAGCATTTGATCTTAATTTTAGATGTCTTATTGCATATATTCTTTGAATTTTTGTGTCACCTGTTGTAAACAGAGGTTACACATAGGCTTCACTTTTCAGTGGTCTGTCCATTCGTCCGTATGTCTGTCATTTATTCTTTTTCCATCACACATCAGCAGCTGACACATGTTTTCCAAAGAACATTTTTGTTGCATATATCGATGGTGTAATATGATTTAAATGAGGGTGATATGATCCCCCAGTGTCGATGGGCATTGCTGCCATTAACGATGCAGTGGACGCAGACAATGTGGAGGGACTGACCACTAGCCTGCGGCTCCCTGATGTTGGGATACAGAATGCCGTTGTTGACTGTGGGCACACCTACCTGGAGGAACTGCAGAAACTGAAGGTACGACAGGATAGTGCTGGTCTCCGTAATGGTTTGTAGGGTGGTTTGTTGGTCGGTCTGTTAGCTTATTCTGACCAATAGTTCAAGAAAAGGTTTACAGATTATTATAATCTTTTGGTACACTTGTTTATCTTAATGAAATGAAGGCCAAGTATGACTTTAGGCAGAATCCACAATTTTTAGCTCGACTATTCGAAGAATATGAGAGCTACATGTATTGTAGTCGCCCTGGCGTCGACGTCGCAGCTTTTGGTTAAAGTTTTGCGTGCAAGTTACTATCAACCTTATATCTCAATAACCATTTATGGTATTGACTTGAAAGTTTATAAATTTGTTCAGGGGCATAAAACAACCAAGGTAGATAACTCTTGACTGAATTTAATATGAATTATGGCCCCTTTTTAACTTAGAAATTTTGGTTAAAGTTTTGCATGCAATAGAAAATTTGGTTAAAGTGTTGCGTGCAAGCTACTATCTTAAAGTCTTATCTAGTTTGTATCTCAATAACCATTCATGGTATTGACTTGAAAGTTTATGAATATGTTTAGGGGCATCAGACAACCAAGGTAGGTAACTCTTGATGGAATATATTACAAATTATGGCCCCTTTTTAACTTAGAAATTTTGTTTAAAGTTTTGCATGCAAGGTACTTTCATGCTTATGTCTCAGAGTCCAGGCATGGGATTGATTTGAAACATCTTTAATATGTTTAGGGGTATCATACTTTCATGGTAGATAACTCTTGATAGAATATGTTACAAATTATTGCCCTTTTTAACTTAGAAATTTTAGTTTAAGTTTTGCATGCAAGTTACTTTCATGCTTATATCTCAGTATCCAGGCATGGGATTGATTTGAAACATCTTTAATATGTTTAGGAGTATCATACTATCAAGGTAGATAACTTTTGATGGAATATATTACAAGTTATGGCCCTTTTTTACCTTAGAAATTTTGTTTAAATTTTTCATGCTTATGTCTCAGAGTCCAGGCATGGGATTGATTTGAAACATCTTTAATTTGGGATACTATAAAGGAAGATAACACTTGATGGCATATATTTAAAATTATGACCCCCTTTTAACTTAGAATTTTGGTTAAATTTTTGCATTCAAGCTACTATCCAGCTTATATCTCAGAAATTGCTTAAGGAATTGACTAGAAAGTTAAGGAGTGTCTACAAGGGCATCAGAAAACTAAGGAGGATACGTTTTGGACTGATGCAAATTATGGCCCTTTTCTAACTTGGATTTTTGGTTGAAGTTTTGCATGCACAGTGTTATTATGCTTATGTCTCAGTAACTAGGCATGAGATTGATTTTAGACATCATAAAAATATTAAGGAGTATCAGACTATCAAGGTATATCATTTTTTACTATTATTATGTACAGGGTATGTGAAGGGCAAGAATTGAGAAATAGATTTCATTTGATTTACCAACAAGCATTTTGAATAGTCGAGCGTTGCTGTCCTCTGACAGCTCTTGTTTTACACAGTTATAGCCTCTCTTCAACTTAGGAAAATTTGCCAAAAATACCATTTCCGGTTGGTAAATTATCATAGGCTCAACTGATCCAGATAATTTCAGTACACATGTTTATCTCAATAAAACAAACACTAAGATTAATTTTGGGCAAAGTTCTAAAATTTTTGACACAATTATGGTCCCTTTATAAACTAAGAATTTGTTAAAAAAAGTACCTTCATAGTCTTTGTCAAACTTTATTGATATTTCTATTTTTTTTTCAAGTTCAGCAACTTCATCATTCATTTTTGTGTAACCTGCTGTAAGCAGAGGTGACACATAGGGATCACTTTTTGTCGTCTGCCCATTCGTCTGTCACACTTTTTCTGTCACACTTCAGCAGGTGACACGTGTTCCAAAGAACAATCTTGTACATACAAGGCAGCTAATATTTGTTGGTAGAGTTGCCTTGGACAGTACATTTATATGTGACCTTGACATCTGTGTGACTGACCTTAACTATTACTGCATATCTGTTGCAGGCACAGAAGAAGGAGGGCGAGGTAGAAGTTGGAAGCGGCTGGATGATGAACCGGACGAGGGACGGGGCCAAGTTTTTCTTCAACACCCACACTATGGAGTACCTGTGGTGCCGCAATGATGATGTCATCAAGGATCACTCTCTCCTGACCAAGGATGAAATACAGGTGAGGGGACCAGTCCCAGTGGCTGATTGTTAAGAGCGTCTGCCTCGCTAATGTGAAGTCAGCCTTGATATACCAGTCGTAAAAAATGGTACTGGTATAGCTCACATGGTTGGTACTCAGCTTATTGTGGTAGTTGCAGGACTGGTTGGCCCGGTGTCAGGATAATATGGCTTGGTGTGGTATGCCACATGTCTAAGGCGTGATAATGTAGTGTGGCAGCACTATATGTGTCGCAAGAATACATAGTCTCCAAACGACAGAAGTATTGTTTGTGGATTTTAAACCCAATAAACATACAAGCAGGTGAAAGGGTGTGGCAGTCTTTTGAAATGTTTAATAAATTCTGTCTATGTGCATGGTTGTAGTAAGTCCAATATACCATCAGTGGTCTCAGGATTCTATGTCCCATTAAACACTTTACCTAAAGAATTACCTTTAAAGAATCAAAAGCTCAAAACTAATTGACATTTTCATCCATATATTGGCAGGGTGTTATCACAGAGGTGACAGATGCCCACAACAGAGAGCTCCTGTTTGAAGCTAGCGAGGACTCCATTATCAAGGGCCAGGCCTACGTCCGTGGATATCTCACCCGAAAAAGGCACAGGCAGCGCCAGAGTTATCTCCATGAGCAGGAACCTTCAGTCGTCAAAATACAGGTAAGAGGTAGAGATTTAGGTGTTAAGGAATATGTGTAGATGGAAGGTAAGACTTATTGTGAACTATCTTCAGATTTTAACCCTACTCCTGGATAATGTTTTTACTTGGGTAATTTTGACCTTTTTTAAACTTTAAATTGTGTAATTTGCTGTTAGTTATTGTTAATCTCATTTCTTCTACAAGCATTAGAAAGTGGGGGGGGGGGGGGGGGGGTAGATATTGTATTTAAATTTGTTACTCAAAGCATATAGTCATGAAATGCATCTGAAAGTAGGAATATGTTTATATGAAGTGGCTTTAGTAAGGTTTATGAAAGAATCAGTTTGAAAATGATTGGATGCTGTATTATGAATTTATTACTGATCTATAAGGGTAGAAAGTCATCCAAAATATTCTTTAAGAAAAAAAATATTGATGTATCTTTGTAAGAGTAAATGGAATCATGTTGACTTTTTCAGGCCTTCTGGAAGGGGTTGAGACAAAAGAGAGCCTACAAGGCAAGAATGGACTTCCTGTCTGACAACCTTGATGCCACTCTCAAGGTAGGTTGGATATATAATGTGTCTACTTGCTAGTTTGTGAACACACTCTCCTTGTTTCTCTCTCTCTCCTTTGTACCAGTAAAACCTTGCTACTAAGACCACCATTGGTTCCAGAGAGAAGTGGTCTTTATAGCAAGAGTAAAGTGAATGTTACCAATATAATCAGAACAGGACTAAAGACTATTAAGACTATTTGGTTTAAAAAATGAATGGTCTTAATAGTAAGGACCGTCCCCGGTGGCTGAGTGGTTAGAGCGTCCACCTCGGGAGTGGGAAGTCGTGGGTTCGATCCCCGGCCACGACATACCAAAGTCGTAAAAAATGGTACTGTTATAGCTCCCTTGCTTGGCGCTCAGCATATAAAGGTAGTTGCAGGACTGGTTGGCTCAGTGTCAGGAAAATGTGACTGGGTGTGGTATCATGCACTTGTCTACTGCGTGATACTGCAGTGTAGCAGCATTATCTCTGTCTCAAGTAGGCATCATCTCCAAATGACTGAAATACTGTCGGTGGGACGTTAAACCCAACAAACAAACAAACAAACTTGATAGTGAGGTTGTCTTAAGGACGAGATGGTCTTAAAGTGAGGTTTTATTGCATATCTGTCTTTCTCAGTCTAACTGTACCCTAGTCTCTCAGAAGTGGGGGCTATATAGGAGTCTTGCTTGTCATGTTCCGTCACATTACGTAAAGACAAGGTGAGATGTGTGGGTATTACTTTCCTATAATGAAAGTTCAAGTTGAAAATTATAAATGCTCCGAAATGGGATCAAAGGTTATGATTTTTTACTAAACAGTAGTTTGTGAAAGATTGTGTTTTAAAACAGTAGTTTATGAAAGATTGTGTATTGAAACAGCAGTTTGTGAAGATTGTGCTTTAAACAGTAGTTTGTGAAATGTTATGTATAAATACAATGTAGTACAGTCGACATTGTATTAAGAGACTGCTCAAGGGACTGCCAAAAAGTGGTCGCTTAATGAAATGGTCTCTTAATAGATATTTTTGGAAATCCAGGCAAACAAGTCATATATATAAACAAACTGTAAGCTAAATTGTAACAGCGTTATATTACAACATGAATACAATATAAACTACACAATGTTTTGTTGTTTTATACCAATAAACATCAACATGTTTATTTTTGTCATATCTTTCGATTTTTTAGCTGTTATGTTGGAATAATACCTTGGATCATTGGCTGATGTTTGCATTTGGTGTTCGGTGGAAAAACACAACATTTGACATCGAATTCATGGATGGATTTGGACAATTTGAAGAAAACATATTATTTAGCAATGAGTTTTCTTTAAGTCTCTAACATAAATCCAGAAACCCCTGATAAATTTATTTCAACCGTACGCCCTGGTCGCGTATCATAAGACGCAATGTACATACTTATAGGTACGAATTATTAATGGTACGCATTGCATCCGGAAGTATTGATTTACCTTATTCCCAAATATTCTTTAACCAAAATCCGAAGCATTCAGCATTTGGAGGGATGGTTTCAGCTATGTTGTGCTTAGTAACTGTTGAAACAGGAACCAGGAACTGTATTTAGAGTTTAGTTGCACATGGTGCAGTCATGCGTGGTCAAAACAAATTGGTTTCAGGTGAACACTTATAATCGGGATAATTGTTTGTTTGTTCGGATGTGTTAAAGATGAATATACACATGCCCCAGCATACACGATGATTAGCAACAGAATCAAATACGGTCGCTCAAAAAAGTTGATTTTGTGCATAATCTTACGTGCTGGGACTTGGTTTATGTGGTCGCTGGTCGCATAATAAAAAAGTCGCTTAATGGGTTAAATTGATATAGTTCAGGCGGGTTTATAACGGTCGTTTAATAAAAAAGTCGTTTAATACAGGTGGTCGCATGTACGATGTTGACTACTTTGTGAAAGATTCAGTGGCCAGGGGTTGGGGGGGAAGAGGATTATCACTGTCAAAGGTACCATGGTTTAGTGGTACTGTTTATGGACTGTGTTTTTTATGTTTCTAGTTTGATCCCCAAGTAGGGAGCTGAGAAGGAGTGGTATAGGTTGTAAAATTGTTTTCGGATTCATGTAAGAGATATTATTGAATCTAATAAACCATTATGTATCTACAGCTGCAGTCATTGATACGGATGTGGCTCGTCAGAAGCAGGTACAGGGACAGGCTGAAGTACTTCAAGGAACATGTAAGTGGAAGGTCTTTGTCTTTTAAAGGGCCTTTGAAATTTGTTCAAAGTTAAAAAGAAACTGTGATTTTATTGTTATATGCTATTTAATATGTTCTTTCGAGTTCCATGAGTTTTCAATCACTGTCACTAGTTTTTGCACTATGGTTCAGTACTAGTGTTCTTTGAAGCTTGACCCTCCCTTAGGGTGGGATTTTTCAAGACCATTTTTGGTGCAAAGTACTAGTTCAACCTAGAAACCATTGAGAAGCATCAGAAAAAATGTAAAAGATGTAAGTAATATTGGAATTGGAATACAATATAATATGATTACATTGATTTGAAAGGTTGAATCAGGTTCTGGATAAATCTCTGCCTACAACCAACGTGACTGCTTCAAACAATAGTAGTATGGTCAGTTT
>CM037786.1:3825008-3875008 GCA_021229015.1 Solen grandis
TACATGTTCCTTTTAATGATATCGCGTGCACATAATTATCTCTCTCACGTGTTTCTGCACAACATCAAAAGAGGAATATCAATATTCTAATTATATTTTACAACATGATATAAAATTGGAATACGCTGAGCAATGTTACACAAAAGAAATCTCTCTCTCTCTCTCTCTCTCTCTCTTGCATACAGGCCTTGTTGTTCGTCCATCTGTATGCCTTTCTATGTACGATGTACATACTCTTATCAGACAAACATGAGAATGGTGCTCACGATAAACGATGGAAACTGTCTCGCCGACCTTGACTTGTATTACATTCATATTGTTAAGTACTGTAAGTTCTTCTCAGACAGCCTGCTAGGGAAAACAAGTCGTCCGAGTCACATTAAGCTTGAAATTAAACATAAACAACACGCCTAATATTGGTGATTGGCGCTACTTCTCCAGCTAATGTCATTTCAGTTCTTGCGGCTATCTTTCATCATTATTTTTGTAAAGCATTAAGACAGAACGTGGTATCGTCATCATATTTGACAAAACAAAAAAAAGTAGAAGAAAATGATTTTTTTTTTAATATACATGTACATTTATTTTGAAGTTCATCTTCATCTCTTCCTTAATGACAGTAATATCGTTTTTTTTTTTCACGTCTGCACACATTTCTAGTTTTTGTCTGTCTCATACATAATTATGTCAATCAAAGTTTTGTATATGTTCTTTCCTTTCGACAGATCTTAATGCATGTGTTTTAATCATTGTTTTAAACATTATGAACTGAATATATCGTCCTTCATAAAACAATTTTTTGCCAATGTGTGATATTAAAATTTTGTCTTTAAACTGCAGAGGTCTGAACAGTACGAAAAAGAGACCGAGTCCATATGAGGGGAATTCCGTTTAAATTAAATTAACCTACTTAGTGGTTGAAATTATGTTTTGATATTAAATGCAGTTCGCACATTCCAAATATAGTATCGATTTTTAAGACTTCGCCCTATCCACCTGTACATGTAACATGTTATGTCGAAGGTCAATGCGTCGCTCTAGCTGTGTATAGCTGTGTAGACATACGCTCGAGAAGGCTGAAAAAAATGAACATGGAAGCGGACCCCGACTTTGATCTCTTTGGCAAAAAGGTGGTGATTTAAATTTGATTAAAGATTCTGTTTAGAAAGGTTCATATATCTGCACCTGTAAAAATGGAATGATCTCATTGGACAAAATATAATTTCAAACACTAAGAAATTAAAACGGTCTGGCGCGGCACAGCCGCGCGACCGATTTAATGGAATTAATGCTTACTAAATAAAACTAACCTACTTAGTGTTTGAAATTATATTTTGCCAAATGAGATCATTCCATTTTTCAAATTTTTGTCTCCATTTAATTCATTTAATCGGCATAAACTTGTCACTAAAACTATTCAAAAATTCCATTATTTATTTATATTTTTCTATTAGATTTTTTTTTTAAATTTCTTTATTCATATCATTACACATCTCATCTCGTAAACTGTATCATTTTTTTTTCATTTATGATTTTCTATTGTCAATTATATGTTATTTTGCCTATACTATGTAAGCATATGTAGACAATGAAATTATACAAGTACTTTTAAGGAGATGGCCGATACTAATGATGTTAGAACTTTTGGTCAGATCCTTTTGCTTATTTTTCTAAAATCTTCAATGTTGTATCATCATTATATGCGGCAATAAAATATGTCCAAACTAAACTAAGTGGAAGGGTAAATCCGGCTTGGTTTTGGTTTAATAAATCATTATTATTCGAAAACGTAATTATACTTTCGTTTAATATTGACGTAACTATTTTACCCAGACAACTTAATAAAGTTATAGTCTATGGTTCTTAGGATCTTAACTGCATCCTTTATTCTTATAAATTGGTCTGATTATGCCGGTAAGCCAAGTATCTGGGATAATACCCGAGTCCAAAATTCTGTTAAAAAGACGACAATATGTTGGTAACATCAAATGTTCTGTACTTTTAATATATTTGTTAATTATATTATCGCAAAAAGATGGCGATTTTCCACTGCTACTCTTATTTATGACTTTTTCTATTTCAGATAGGGTTATTTTTGCATTGAGTGTGTCAGTGGACAAGTTAGATGGTGGCAGAAATAGATTAGTGGGTAAGCCATATCATCATGTAAGGGCTGGTTTAAAATATTCATAGAATTCTTCCACTGGGGGTGGTTTTTTTATTAGATGTTATGTAACAATTTCACTGAGACCCGAACCATGGTTTATTGTTTGTGTTTTTGTTAAAACTTGTATGAGATTGAGGGAATTGATTATTTGTGAACGTGTTTGACGCTGATATTTGAATTAACTTTGAGATATCATTAACTGTGTCATTTAAGTTTTTTCGCTGTAGGCTTGTTTTTATCTGACATATTCTCCTCATTTTTTTGTTTACATTGAATATCAATATTATTTATAAACTCATCTGATTTTAAGGGGACACCATCTAATATAATTCCACACATTGCTCAATGGGAAATTAACATACATTTGAGATTTTTCCCCTGTCAATGATTGGTCAGTTTAAATCAGCGAATTATAACGATAATTGCCGATCCTCTGGTAAAATGGTCTTTTGAGCTTGTAATTGGACTAGGAATATATATGTAACAGATGCCCAGTTTGGATTTAAAACAGGATATAGTACAGTTGACGCGATTTTTATTTTACAAGCATTGATTGAACAGCAATTTAAAAATAAATCTAAACTTTTTTCCTGTTTCATTGATTTCAAAAAAGCATATGATTGTATAGATAGAAATGCGTTATGGTTTAAGTTAATTAAATCCGGTGTAGATGGTAAAATGTTTGATATTCTACGCTCTATGTATTCAAATGTTAAAATGTGTGTTAAACACTTAGATAACCTTTCAGATTTTTTCGAAAGCAACCTAGGATTATTCCAAGGGGAGATAACTTCTCCGATTTTGTTTTCTTTATTCTTAAACGATATAGAAATGTTCTTCCAAAACAATGTATTAGAAGGTTTTACTATTGGTCAAATTGTTATATACCTACTTCTGTTTGCAGATGACGCAGCTCTTATATCGGACACGAGAGAAGGGTTACAACATTTATTAAGTGGTTTAGAAAGCTATTGTAGGAAATGGAAGTTAACAGTCAACATTGAAAAAACAAAAGTTATGATTTTTAGAAAAGGGGGTCGAATTGGTCAAGACTGGAAATGGTCGTACGCAGGTCAATCGATAGAAATCGTAAACTGTTTTAGTTATTTAGGAATAGTTTTTACTTGTGGAGGTTCATTCCAACAAGCAACTAAAACACTAGTGGGAAAAGCACTCAGGGCAATGGGTTCACTATTCAATATCACAAAGGAATATGACATCCCGATAAATATATTATTAAATCTGTTCGATAGTTATATAGGTTCAATCTTGAGCTTCAACTGCGAAGTGTGGGGATTTGATCAGGCAGAAAATATTGAAAGGGTCCACAGGAAATTTTGTAAACGTATCTTAAATGTAAAAAAATCAACAAACTCACTAGCCTTATTAGCTGAACTGGGTAGATTTCCTTTGATAATTGGCAGACAAATACGCATAATAAAATACTGGTTAAAATTATTTGGTAGTGAGAAAAGCAATAATTGTATACTCTCTGCCATTATAGAACAACATCACTCTGAAATACAGTCTAATCCCCGTGTTAAAAACTGGTCAAACAAAGTTAAACATCTACTAGAAAGTACGGGTTTTAGTGAAATATGGTTTTATCCTGAGTCTGTAGACATAGTTAAATTCATGCCCGTATTCAGTAACCGAATAAAAGAAATCTATGTAAGCAAGTGGCACGAAAGTATTTCTCTTTCATCATCTATGCAAATGTTTTATAACCTTAAAAACTGTTACGAAATATCTGCGTATATTACAACTTTATACAATAAACAACAGCGTAACACTTTAAGTAAAATACGACTATCAGCTCATGACTTGAAAATTGAAACAGGACGACATAACAATATAAATAGAAGCGATAGAATTTGTGACTTGTGCTCATTAAGAAATATTGAAGATGAATTTCACTTTACACTTATATGTCCCTATTTTAAAGAATTAAGATCAAAATACATTCCAAATTATTATGTCAATCGTCCAAGTATGTGGAAATTTATAGAATTACTTAATACAAATAAGAAGAAATTACTAATACGACTATCAAGCTACTATAAAAATGCATTTAAGTTAAGGAGAACATATTATTCTACAGTACAGTAAACAATTCCAGGCTCCGTTACCAGATTTTAACCACTCTCATTAATAGTATTATTAGTATGTGTATACACTTGTATTGTTGTATTTTCATTTCATTTATGTTTTTTTTTTTTATGTATTGAATGCTGACCTGTCATCTCTATAGCATGTCTTTATCATTACTTATATTGACTATGAACTTGTATGTTTAACGTCAAAATAAAATTATGTTCTGTTCTGTTCTGTTCTATATATATCGAATTAAGCAATGTGTTCTGACCATTTCTCATTGGATAATAATCATTTTAACACAATTATATACAAATAAGCATATAATCTATACCCATCAAATTTTATAAGTTCATCTGATATTATTACATTATCAGGTTATCACTAAAATAAATTGCACCATGGAAATAAAAAACGGAATGAAATAAGAAAAAAAACTTTTAAATTAAATTCTATCGCCATGTCGCAGGTGCTGTAATTAGCAGATGTATGAAATATAACGCATTTTTAAGAGCTAATAGAGTTTGCTCACTTAGCAAAACCATTGGCGTGTATTTTTGAAGTACCGTTTAACACCGGGTGAGCAGTTAATGGTGGATGCTCATTTCCCTTCCATAATACCTGGGAACTGCCAGTTTAGAACACACGTCTTTTTTATTCTTACGTAATTAGCTACGCCCACCTGACAATACTTAGGAACATAGATCATACTCGTGCTAAAGAACATTTAGGTAGAAATAACAGAGCGGAATAGAATACATGTAGTTCTTTCATTAAACACAACGCTACAAGAGTATCGGTGGTTTGGGCCCATGTAGTAATAGCGTGGATATTTGTCCTCTTAAAGCGCAAGTTTAATTGTTTGTTTGAAGGGTTTAACGTCCCACCAACAGTAAATCAATCATTTGGAGACAATGCCTACATGAAGTTTTATTATTAAGACCATAAAGACAACTCATTTATTTTTCTATATTTTTCATATATGAAGTATTTAAAGTATTTAATTACATCATGTTTACATGGTGTTTAAATCATCACACACTTAGATATTATATTATGAAAATAGCCAAGTAAAAGTGGTGCTTTATTATCATTGTCACGATAATGTAATGCTGTTTTTTTATAGTTCATTCTAGTGTGAATGTTATATTTAATAATAAAAAGAAACTGTTGCGTGGGAGGTTTGTTCTCATCGGGACACAGAAAACAAATTGGATTAAAACGCCCTTTGACTACAAATTAGATACTGTGGCCACGACATAATATTGCACCTTTGATTTTCTTGTGCGACGTACTTTTTTCATTTCATAAATGCGAAGAATTATCTAGAATTTTTATGAAATGGAGTATTTTGAAAAGTCAAAACATTGTTTGAATAAATGATGTAAATTATCGTAAGACGAAAAAATGTACGTCTTCAAAACACAAAAAACGAACATTTCAATATCGTGCGCTGATCTAGTCAGGCTATTTTTTCTATACTCTATTGTTTGTATAATAGCCAAATACTAAGTGGGGTCATGTCCCATACCCCCGCCCTCCTCTGGATCCACGCATGTTCAGGGATGCATTACATGTACATTAGGCAAAAAAGAAAACAACAATCATCTAGTCCAGCTTAAATTTCAAATAATTCATCAGGCGCCTTAGCTATGACAACTTTACTAATTTTCCCCTGTGTTATCGTTATCTTTAAATAGATAAACAAAATGTCCATAATAAAAATAAATTATTGATGTTTTTGTACTGGAAGGAGTGAAATTATTTTTAAATATACATTTTTTCACCTCATTTTTATTCATCTTCCATTTATTGAAACAGTTATTTAGAGCCTGTCTTGCTTGCAATGTACGTTTTCAGGCTTTATCAGTTAAAACTTAAAAGCCATTTTTCCCCGGTAATAACCATTAACTACCCATTGTCCCAGTGAAGCTATTGGATAAGTCAATGTAAATGTAGATTCTATATTGAAGTTTTCACTAGCTTATGTTTTTGTTGTTGTTGTTATTTTTGACATTTAAGATTGAAAACGTTCGTTTAAATCGAATAAATCTGCTGCAAAACAGAGCCTTTTTTAGCAAGTTTCATCAAGATAAATTAAATAGATAAATAAATAGACTCATATTTTCTTTCAAAGACTATGTGCATTGCAATAATATGAATAATTGATTCACGCGAAAAAAAAATAAAAAAAATATAATAAAAGATAAAAATCTCACCTGTTGGGGATTACTCGCAGATTCCAATACTTTCCTTGGTTGAGCACTATCAAAACATAACCGTTTAAATCTGAACTGCCACTGCCAGTATACTGGAGAGTTTTCTGGCTTCTGGTGAAATTCCAATACTACGAGTAACGTTACGGAATCCTACGGCAGTGTACTCACCGCTATGAATATTCTTCACGTTTGGTAGCTTTAACCGAAACTGCTGCGATAGGGTTATTGACAGACGAACTGTAAAGGATGAAAGGATAAGGTAAAGATCCATTTGAGGAATCCTACAGACTTTCCTCTCAAGTACTGAACTGACACTTTATAGCCAAGGGCAACAAGTTGAGCCCGCGATCTATGTTGCAGCTTTGAAGTGACAAATAGCTGAGTAATTATCGTAATTCTGGGACGGTAATCAACTGGGCCAACCCTTACCCGTTTGCTGACCTCAAGATGTTGGGCCTGTTCACCTCTCGGAAGCCCGTATCGACATCGAAGAGGCAGAGGGCAATCTCCCCTCTCGTGAGGCCGAGCCGGTAACGACGGGGAGAGCCCCCCCCCCCCGTAGGGCGAGCCGGTAACGGCACGGAGAGAATAATCTCCCCTCTCGTTGAGCCGAGCCGGTAACTGCGCGGAGAGGGCAATCTCCCCTCTCGATAAGCCGAGCCGGTAACTGCGCGGAGAGGGCAATCTCTCCTCTCGTTAAGCCGAGACGGTAATGGCGCGGAGAGGGCAATCTCCCCTCTCGTTTGGCCGAGCCGGTAACGACGCGGAGAGAGCAATCTCCCCTCTACACTGTGTTGTCTACTTACTTGCAACTTGGCACTTTCTAAATTAAGCCACGTTTCTTCTGTTTCTTATAATGACGCCGTACTTCAAAAGAATTTAATTCTCTTAGACGTCGTATGGTGCTCTCAGTCTGTTCTTTGTGCCGTAGTAATCGCTAGGCATCGGCGCGTGGTCATTTTGCGATGTACTTTCCTTTCCAAGGAGGTCTCCTATGGATTTCTTGCCCAGTCTTGTACAATAGTCTATGCATGGTTCTCAGGCACTGTTGATTGAAAATGGATTGAACAGCAGTTTTGTCTTAAACAGTTGCCAGTAAAAGTCAGCATCTATCAGCAATCAGAAATCAATTGCACGATCAGCACGTACACGGGCATTTTTATCCAGTTAGTATTACAACATTCACAGACGCTCCCAGCAATAAAAAAATAAACCAAGATTGAGCCTTTAAAAAATGTCTCTCAAATGCAAGCAGAGTCGCTTGAAACTGCGGCTCCAAATGGTATCCAGGCTTTTGGGTCTCAAGAGAGTCGTCTAGTGGTAACATACATGTCTGGGGATCCGATGGTCGTGAGTTCAAATCCCTTGAGGGCACGAATTTCCAAGTCCAAGATACTAGTACTACCTAAGAACCGTTGAAAGGGATTAGTATAAGATTTAAGAAACTGCACCCGAACCGACGTAAATATAGTTAAGCTGAAACGAATTACCAGCATCTTCTTTAGGGTAAAATTAACATTTAATTAACCTCTTTTGAAGGACAATATTCTATTAACTATTTAAGAAATAAATACAAAAGGTGTAAGATTTAAAAAATATTCCATCAGAAATAAGAAGTCAGAATTGTTGCTGGATCAAATTATAATCCTACAAAATGAAGTAGTGTGATTCACTGATATTTCAATATATTGAATATGAGCATGTATGCTATTCAAATTAATGTATTTGAAAAAGGCAATGGTTTGGGGTTGAGATCGAAACGCCCTGCAATAATATTTCTAACTTGAGATGAAAAAAAAATGCTGCCATGCTAATATTTTTATACATTATGTATGTTCATGTCCTAATTTCATGAAGTTAAGGTTTAGAAACACCTGCAAAGGCAGATGTTTATCTGTTGGTACAACATACTTATTTGTTTATCGGGTCTTTAAAGATGCCAGTTTATCCAATCGGCTTCTTGCGCTTAAATAGATGGCGGAACTTTTATTGATGTCATCTTAGGTGGTTTTACTCATCTAGAGAGAGAATCATTTATGTAACTTGGCAGTAACTGGGGGTGTTAAACCCACTAAGCCTATTAACAATTAAAGACAAAGAGGGGCATAAGCGTGGGTCCTCGGACCCTGCAGTTGGTCACGTGATAGATCGACCACCAAATCAATAATGACGACCCATTAGTCGATCGATAGTGATTGACTAATGATTCGCATTGGCCGAAGGGCTGGATAAGTACTGTCGGCCTTGGGAATCGTGTCACTCACTGTCTGTTCCTGAACAAGTTAGATAAAACTTTGTACGACCACCTGTACTCTTTGTTGGATTATTTCCAGGTATGTCTCTAGTTTACTTTCCACATATTTTCTTGAATATATTTCTTTATGTTTCAATTCATGCTCCGATTTCATGCAGCTAGAAGAATTGCTTTTGTGTTGGCATTTGCTGTGTATTTGAGAAACTGCATTATTTAATTTCGTATTTTTATTATAAATTACATTTATAGGAATGTGTATTTGAAATAGCTTTTTTTTTCTTCATAATACATTATAGTTTAGACTTTTACAATATTGTATAATTCTGATTGTTTGGAGATGAAAAAGTGTCTTTCAATATGATTAATATGTTATCTCCTGTGCTGATCATCCAAACATTTACCATTTCGGAAATTCGTCTTTTGCCTTATTTTGACACGCCCGTAAGATTAAGTAATCGAACGGGAAACTATATTTAGCTGTTTATAACATGTATAATGTAGAGAAATGAAGGTTTATCGGTACAGCAAAATAAGTTTACAAGATCATATTTGTTTGGAAATAATTGATTTTCATTTAACTGATATGACTCTGATTTAAAAACACATGGAAACATTCAATTCATTTTTTCCTTTCTACTTTCGGTTTTGATATTTTGTACTTCAACGTGATCGATTTTGACTCACTGTCTGTTTCTAGTTGATAAAAACTTCGTACGACCAACTGTACTCTTTGTTGGATTATTTCCAGATCACTCCCTTTTAAATGTTGAACCCAAGCTAAGCGAGTTCCCAAAACGAAAAAAAAAGCGAAGGAAAGTGCGAAAGAAAAACACCTTACACACACGCAAAAACACACAAACAACAATAGCAAAAACACCGGTTAAAAAAAAAAGAATCCAACTCATTTCATAATAACTTAAACAAATTAAATTTAAACAAACTATATCCTCGAAAATTACATATGAATCGGACTCAGAGCTATGAGTCTACCGTTAGTCTTACAAAAAAAATTTAAGTCGGGCTTAATAATGATTAATAATTGGAATTCAATACACGAAATAAAACATTTCAGTCTTGAAATAATAACCAATTAAGCATCATAAACTAATTGGGTATAAATTATGTTATGAAAACGAAATGACAATTTATGATGATATATCGCTAGCAGTTTTTGACGAAATCTTTGACAATCAAAATTTTACAATGGAATAATGCAATCTAAATCAATTTTAGACATAAATTATTGGAAAAACAACGCTTCATCTGAGTATAAATGAAGGTAAAGCGGTTTCGTATACTGAACCTCAATGGAAACTTGCACTGAGGTGAAGTTATTACTTTTTAACCGCATGTCTGGAAATACAAGCCGGATTGAAGGTAATATATAGATATTTTTTCACTGTATAATAGTAGATAATTTTATTTAATTATATGAAGAAAATATTATTTATCATGATACTGAATCATAAAAATAGATATTTAAATAGATAGTTCCTTATCTTATATAAGTTTTTATTATGTTAAAACAGCACGGTGTTTTTATTGTAAATACATTCTGTATCTTTGAGTTAATGAAAAAACAAAACAAATATAGCATTTACAATAATGGGTGCCTGGATAGCGTCGTGGTAACGCGCTTCGCTTCTCACCAATGTGTCGCCAGTCCAGACACGTGTGTTTTCTCCGGGCTCTCCGGTTTCCTCCCACAATAATGACCACTTACGCCACCACCAGAGCTATCGAGAGTGATTAATATAAATTGTAAGAACTTGTTTCGTAATCGATGTAAAATAATTCATGACCTACGCTTATATCAATAAACAGTGTAAATATTTCCAAGCACGTATTTAGCTCTCCTAATGAGTTGTTATTATGAGTCCCCTAATCCCATTCACCGTACATATAAGAACATTCATTTCAGGACGTGGACTTCAGAGATCACAATGGAAATAACACGCACTATCGTGATAGTCTTTAGCCTCCTGACTTTCTTAGTGACTTCCGTTGTGTATACCTACAATGCCCGGGCACCATCCGATGAACAAATATGGCTGATACTGAAGACTCGATTCCCACAACTAGATAAGAATTTCCTTATGCAACAATACTCCCTTGTGTGTCCACCGATCCCAAATGGTAGTTTTTTGGATCTTAAAGGTGTCAGCTCATACAGTTGTCCAATGCATTGCGACTGCAACTTCATATGCGTTTTGTACCAGACGACATGCTGTTCAGACTGTGCACATGGGTACATTGACCAGTCTTGCGTCAACACCATTATATGGCCAGATACTAATACTAGCAACTTTCCTCAGTTGTCGTACCTAATGATTACAGACTGCCCAGACTCAGCTGCCGTGGTCCGGGAAAACATTTCGCCCGTTACGTCGACCATCAGTCAAATATCATATAAAAATGAGGATGTGGCTAATTGTAATGGTGAAATCGTCGTCAGAAAATGGCAGCTTTCGTTTCAGTGTGAGATGATTGCGACTGGTGTTAGAGACACGTGTTATGTTGCATATATTCCAAATGAAAAGGAAGCACCAACTTTGTTCGGTAATCAAATATGTGATGAAATGGAGTCATTTCGTAAAGAGAGAGAACAAAGACATGCGGAAACCATCCGATCATGCAATATTACTGGATTATGGTCTGAGTTTGATGCCAACATTGACTGGGCATGTCAACATTTCATTACACCATATTTACACTATAAAAACGTGTTCTGTTTTCTTTGCAATCCAAGCATAGCTACACACATGATTGGGAGCGATGAAATATATGACACATGCAACGCAACGGGTGAGACGACTATAGTGGACAATGTCATAGAAGAACTGTGTGAATCGGAAAATGAAACATTTAGATTAAGGCCATACAGCAATGCTTACTGCCGGATATGCAACGAGCCTTCCGATCTTAAGGCCCCACGAAAACATTTCAAATACGGTTATTTTGAAGTACTGAGAGACCAGTTTCCTCAAAATTATAGTCTCGTCAAGATTGTCTTCAGAGATACTAATGCCTCAAACGCTATTGAAAACCTTGAAAGTTTCCTTGACGAAATTGTTAATTTGACCTCAGAATATGTAGTGAAAAATGATCGCAAAAAAGAAAAGGAATCGTTTATCAATAGAACAAAGCTTCTTCAGGATGTTGCTGTTATTTGTGGACCTTTTTGGTTGTGCAATACATCAGTTTTTAAAAATATCGAAGACCCAGACATTCAGATGTTCAACTATTGTCGTCCATGCAGTTGTGACAGAGATTGTGCATCAAAAAATGAAAACATGTGCTGTCTTGATGTCTTTCTGGAAAAACAACCACATCGATGTTTGGAAGTAACAGATTTTCTGGTGCTTCATCAAAACAGTACCAATGAACCACGTTATATGAAAAGTGAAAAGTTTAGAGTAATAGATGTATGCCTAGGGCAAACAAGAAACGAAACAATTGTCAGAAAATGTGCGAGTACAAAACCTGATGATTACCTTACGGCAATCCCTGTAATGGTTGAGGACCGTATTGCCTACAAGAATATATATTGTCTTCTGTGTGATGAATACGATGAGTTTCATGTAATTTTGCACATCGAATGTTCTACTTTTTTCGAGACAGTTTGGTTTTTGTCAATAGCAGACATCATAAAAGCAGCGGTTTCACTTAGTTGCACGGTGTCTTTTGTGCCCGACGAATATTCAAGGTCTTGTACCAACACTATTGAACAATCTCACGTGATTAATAGCTGCAGTCAGTTTGCCCCGAGAGGTGAATATTTTGATGAATTACAAGCAGGCTGTGAAGGTGACAAATACGAGAATCTCTTGACCCAGAGTCCATTTTCTATTCCAGACATAGGTGACTATAAAAACATATTTTGTGCGATTTGTAACCCAAGAAATCATTCAGAGGAAGACGATAAATTGATAGACAAGTGTAGTGGATATGGAGAGCCATCCGCATGTGAAAATGGCCCCTCTGTGCATTGGTGGTGGCCCTATAAGAACCGTTACTGTTACTTATGCAATAACCATCTAAAATCAACTAAAGAAAGATTCAGAGAAATGAAGGTGTGGTACCGATCTTTGTTTTCGTTGACATTCCATGAATTTGACCGCCTAAGGACTGAAAAAGCCTCTGAGGAAAACAAGGTTTGCATACGTCGGATAGGCTCATCAGAGGTAAATTTTGTCATTACTATAGATTCACGTTAAATTGATAAAACATTGTTAGATAAATATTCACTCAGGCTTATTGATGATGAAAATTAACGCAGATATTATAAAATGGAATACTTTAAATTAAAACTGATATGTACAATTATGAAATGTGCATTTCCTCCATATATAAAGTTAAGCAATCCTGTCATAACAATTGTTAAGTTTTAAAATGTGTGTTCGCCCTAGTTAATTTGCAAATGAATATTAAAAGATAATTGATACATGTTAATCGATTATTTCGGCTATTATCTATATTTCAATGAATTCTTCCCAATCTCTCTATCTAAAAGTTTCTCCTTAGCGTTAAAATCAGAAGAAAGTCAATACTGCGAAATAATTAATTTTCGTGGGACACTTATTTTCGTCAATTTCGTGGAGAATTATATCCACGAATATTAATTCCTACGAAAACTTGTCTCTTATGTAGACTTAAAAATTTCTAGAACATAGATCCACGAATAAATGTACCCAAATTTCCTTGGGTACATAATCAACAAAATTTAAAGTCATCGAAAATTAATGATTTAACAGTACATGCAATTTTCTATGAACGTATCTTAATGGCATCGCTTGTATTTTTATATAATTCATTTTATACAATAATACTGATTGAAAGTTCCAGACATACACACACGTGAAGTAACATTTCATTCCTTTACAGGAAATATGCCGTGATGTCACCTGTCAACAAGATATGGTTTTCAAGGAAAACTCCTGTATGCATGTAATTGATTCCGTGTCAAACAGGGCGTACTTAATGACGGCACAATTCAACATATTCGCCAATGAAAAAGAAATAATATGTTTAGATGAAAATAAAACAATAAATACCATGGAAGTTAAATCGGGTCATTGTAAAAATAGAAGCGGGCTATATTCTGAGATCACGCCTTTGGAAATTTGTGATAGTATATTCGAATTCGTGGAAGCAAAGGTTTCAAACCTTGCAAATGTCAACAAAATTTTCTGTGCGGTCAGTTATGACGAGTGCTTAAGACTGGAGAACCACGGAAACACATGTACATTTGTGTACATTCCAAAGTGTAACTTCATATATAACCCTTTATTAGACGGGTATATGCCTCCATCATGTTCCACGTGCTTTATTAAGAACGGATCAGTCGTGGATATTAAATACGAACTTTTAATAAACAAAACTGATTTTCTAACAGAGACTGAAAGAAAATTAATAGGGATTCTTGAGCGTGATTGGGACTTTGGCAATACTATCCTAAAAATAGATACAATAAATTTGAATCATTATCGTATAAATGCAAAATGTACAGTCTCTGAAGAATGGATACCTTCTGTCTATGACTTAAATTATTTCAAACTCGATAAACTCTTAATCTGTCCATTGGTGAAACTGCAACCTAAGGATTACAAAGTTCTTCGCTTGTATAGAGATCTAACCATCCAGTTTAACAACAAAACTCTTCTAGAAGATAGGGATCTAAAAGTTAACCGTCAGCCTAACGGCAAAAACGTAATTTACATCTGTCTGGAGGAATTTCTAGCCAGTGGAGCAATTTCCCAAGTTCTAAAGGTCGGGAAGAAAACAGATCCGATGACAGTTGTATTTCTTTATTTCAGCACATGTTGTACGGCACTGTCAATAATGTGTTTGCTGCTTACTCTGTTGACATATTTTCTCTTTAACGGCCTTCGAACGGTGCCAGGTCACAACAACATTCGCCTTTGCTTAAGTCTTTGTCTTGCCCAGATATGTCTTCAGTATTCTTTCACAGTTCCTGGGATCAACAGTGGCTCCTCGCACTGCAAAATTCTTGGAATTCTTCTTCATTACTTTTGGTTGTCCACGTTCTGTGCCATGAATGTATGTTCTTTCCATATTTATCAAGTCTTTTGTCGTAGATTGACGGTGTTTGCAAGAGAGACAAACATACTTAAATATTGGTATTATTTGGTCCATGTTTACATCTTTCCGGCAGTTGTGGTTGGCTTTGTCGTTGCTTTTAATATAGCCTTTCATATGGGAAGCCTGATAGGGTATGGTACAAATAAGTGTTTCATCGACAATCAATGGTCTGTTGTTTTCGGATTCCTTTTACCGGCTGGAGCGATGATCACATCAAATATTGTTTTTTGCACAATTGCATTTTACAAAATTTCTCGCACACCAATGGTTCACAGAAGCGAAGAAAACCGAAAGTGTTTAATCATATATGCCAAACTTTGTAGTTTGACTGGAATTACGTGGCCCCTACTTTTTGTGGATGCCCTTTTTGGTTTATCATACTTTTCATTTTTTGTCACCTTTATTAACGCCTCACAGGGCCTATTTATCTTTCTTGCTTTCATCTGGAATAGGCGAGTTTTTAAGCTCTACCAGTCTTTTGCTCGAAGTGACGAGCCATCAGTCACACCTAAATCATCAAGAGTTAGAACACGGCAACAGTCAATGTAATTATAGATGCATCTATTGGTGTGTTTTCGGGCAGTGTATGAAGATATTTTTCCAGTTAATTTGCGTTATCGACATCCAACACAACACAACTTTTGTAACAATTTTACACTTCGAACGTTTATTTAACAAAAGTACGACACTAACAAAAATAACACTAAACTTTCTTAAGGCTTTCCATAGCGGCTTGATTAGTAAAAATGATTTGGCAAATAATTTTGAATAAAGCAACACTTTACTAAATAAATCACCGAAGAAAAATCATAAATATACGTATAACAACTAAGCACCTGTATGCAGGGCATAATGAAAGCCTTTTCTGAATACAAGGAAGCCACGTTCCGTCTGCCAATACATTTACTAAACAGGGTATCGGAAGAGAATATAGATTAACTCTGTTGTGTCTTTGTCCGATTTATTTCAATTGTCCGTTCAGACAATAACAATAAGAAGTGGCGTCAAATACGTCAACGTCATAAGAACGTAATACGTTACGTGCGTTAACGCGGCATTTTACAATAAACGACATTGCACTAGGCCGTTGATCCCGTAGATAGGACTATCGACTACTGCAGGTTTCTATCGTATCCTGGAAGAATCATGAACCTGCACAACCTCGCCATCACGGATGGATAGGGCGCTAGACTCGGATTTCGAGTAACGTTCTCTATCCATGATTTCTCTGCTACTTCTGGAACATGGATAGAATGGGTATCAAGTTTAACGCTGGACCAAACCTGCAGTTCTTGATGATTCGGAGTACGTAGACAGTAATGCGTAGCAGTTTGTGAAGTCTACTGTACTAATGCACGTCTATGATATTCTGCAAATTGTAGGCGGCTGTAGGTTGGGTTATATCACGTGTCGTCTGGTGAATAAGGCTCATTACATCCAGTCACTTGGCCTTCTATCTGTATCTGCACGTGCAACTATTTAAAAAATTCCCATGTCGGCCATCTTGTCATTTTACATAGCCATCCACAGTTTATCCTCCTTGAATTTGTCGGCAGTTATCCCCCTTGTTGGTACATCTGCAGGGTTGTTGTCTTTTGGGAAGTATCTCCGCTGGTTTTCCAGGTCATTTATTTCTTTTACACGATTTGCAACGAACCTTTGAACCTTTCTTTGAAATTCTGGAAGTACTGTCTCGGAAATGTAATTTCTGTAGTTCTAGTCGAATTTCTGGCAAGGCTTGTCCATGGCCGTTGTATATATACGGGAAGGGCAACGTCCCAGTCAGATTTCTGCTGAATACTACGATCGTATACTTTACTAATGGGCGTCCGTTGAGGAATCTTTTTCACGGGGTGATGGGGTATATAGTGAACATGTTTCTTTGCATTAATCTCGTTTAAGGCGCTTCTCAATATATCCTCCTCACTCTAGTATTGTAATGATTTCTTCATATTTACGTAGCATTCATGTGTCCTTTGCCAGTTTACGTATAGTGTTTACAGTTCTTTTCACCACAGTGTTGTAGTTTGAAGGTAACGCTGGATAATCTGGTTTCCATGACAGTATATCTTCCATCTGCAGATTTCAAGACTATCTAGTTTCCAAAACTGCTCTAATGAAGCTTCATCCAAAACGCGTGATGTGATTACGTTCAGTATGTGCTCGACCCTTATGCTCTGTGTAGTCGCACGGAAAGGCCCAGGAAGAAGTTAGCCATCTTAAGAATTTACTGCTGCTGGACAACTGTCGCGAATGTTTTCATCTTCTATGAAGTCCCAAATAAATCCCCTCCAACCAATAGCGTTATGCTATACTCCATTTTGTCTGTAATGGGATGCGCGACCTTTAAATACGTCAATTTTGAAATGTCTGAGCTGTAGCTGTTTTCAGTGGGTGTCGTTATGAAAAGGACTATCAATATCCGGACTGGTATCTTCTCATTCCCCTCTGTTACAATGTAGACTGTCGATGCGCTGTGTTCTGTCATTGTTACCACCGAACGCTGATAATTGGATGGCCTCGGAACTTTCCCTGGGTAAATTCAGTTCGTTGGCTAAATTCTCCGAAATGAAACTTCCGCAACAGAAATGAACTCCTTCATCAAATAACACTGCCTCAGAACTATATGTATCCCTAAAGTATACATCTGTTACTGCAGTCTTCAATAATACGCAAGATCTTGAGTGACTGCGTCTGCGTTGAATCTCGTGTTCCTCGACTGTGTTCTACATATGGTAGGTTGGTGTTATCTATTTCATTTCTGGCATCATCTCTTTGATTTACTCTTGAACACTACGTGCTTTCCAAAACAGCTAAAATACATTTTATTTGTCTTTCATTTCACATTCAGTTTCGGCTGTATGTCTTGGTATTTCCGGCATTCGTTGGCTACATGAGATTCTCCTCAAAAGTGACTGCTGAGACTTTGATTTTCTCTTGTTCCTTCAAAAAGGTCTGGACTGGGTGGACGCTCCGGCGTCTTTAATATTAATCATTCAGAATATAGCACGGTACAAGTCGCATAGCAGCCAGCTATTATTTCCATGTTGCCTTGCTGTGCTATTTTGACGTCTTATATTAACTGTAATGATCTGAGCTGGAATTATTATGTGTGAATCAAACATTTATTGTGAAAAGTGTCTTATTTATTGCTGCAATTAACATAGATCTACAAGAAGACTTGTGCCATAAATATCAGTGACAATTTCAATGTATTTGAAGACTTTGAACATCATATATTAAATTAATGGTGAAATGAAACAACATAAGGCTTGTTAAGATTTACAATTCAGCCTTAAAAACAAGCAGTATAATATGTCCCAACCATAACGGTTAAACAGAAATTTCGCTACATTTTTGGTTTGGACGATGCTAAGTAATGCCTTTGAGTATCAAAGCCAGGATGGTTTTATTTTGAAGGAATTTGATAAAGTTTTTATTTCAAATATTTATTTTAAGTAAATGTTCAATTACAATCTAAGAATAAAAATTATTAAAGGTGTGTTTCTTTGTATTGTTACATTACCTGGCATCAAATTGCCATATTTTTTCAAGAATGTAGTTAATCTAAATGAAATATAGCTTGAAAGTTTGTCACATGCCCTTGCCTAATGTATAATGAAAAAATATTGTCAAACCCAATGGTTTACATAACAGTTTTCAAATTTAAACATGCTTTATGAAGTGTAAAAAAACCCATCTTAGTTCTATCTAAAATCAATATATTTTTAAGAAAGCTGCATCTGTTTAAAAAAAAGCATCCTTTCTGCGTTTTTCGCTATATGTACTATGAAAAGGTACTAGCAAAAGCAGTCTCAACAGCAGTTCAGTTTTGGACCTTAATGTCACACTTTATTTGCACTTGGCCTTATCAAGTATGATTGGGATCATCACCGTTTGCGGCCTACCGAAGGATTCTAGGGCTCGAATCTAAATGTTTCTATTGCATCATAGAATGTTATAAGGCTGCGCAAGGTTCTACTGAGGGGCGGGGAGATGGAGAAGGGATTGCGTAATCTTATGTTTCTGGCCATATCTATCTTTCAATAACTCGAGGGCACGTATAAAGTTGTTGTGCTTAAGGGTAAATCTTTCTATGGTACGGGTTACTTCGCCTTGTAACTGACTCTTAAAAAGTACATTTAAAAAAAGTGATATAAGGGCTAAATATTACAGAAAAGGGGACATTATATTACCTTTGATTATTTTTGCTGGTTGAAATTTTAATTGCCTTCTTTCTTTTATGAATTAAAAATGGAATATCATTTTATATTTATGTTACGGAAAGGAAAATTACCAGTAAAAAAATCAACATTTAGAAATGTTACATTTTTAATAAAGAAATAGTATAACCATTTATCTTGGCTTATTGACCTTGTATCACCATTTTTATGACAAAATTAAAATTTTGCGTGCAAAATATATGCCAAAATTGAAAAGTGTCGTTCGAATTTTGGGTGTATGAAGAAACATAGCATAAAGATAGAAATTAGATACAACCGATAACAAATTCCATTCCTCGTTGGCTACGGCAGGTCTAATACTTAAGTATGAATGATATAAAATTACCTGAAAAAAATGGGTCTGGATCGCCAAATTGTCAGTACGCGTTACCACAAACGTCACGTAATTCACTGCCGTGGTAAGGTTCAAGTTCAGATGTACTGTTGATTCAAATGAGTATCAAAAGCTCTGCTAGTCTAGAATATCTAAGCCAAATGTAGGTTGTGTCAACAGCAGCTTATGATAAATTGCTGAATTAATAAAACTGCAAAAGGTTACTTTTGTGTTCTTACGTCTGTTGAACATTTACATTTCTCTATGTCACTCCCAGTATCGCTGCATCCACTTCCTTATTCTTGTCACTTTCGTCACGACATCCGATATCTACCGTCGAATATGTATGTACTTGACTCGCCTCTCCTCGACTGGTATGCTCTGCATGTATATTTGCCATTTCAACAATGGGTTCAATTGTATCATCGGACATCGAATTTCTCGCCTCTGACACACGTTTGTATTTTTAAGTACCTGTAATTTTACTTCTACTCAACCGTGTAGTCATCTGTGATGGCAACTTGTATTCCGCGTTTGTTGCCGATAATTTAACATTTAAACCTTCAAGCGCAGCTGTAATTTCTTTTCAGCAACTGTAGACTCGTGTTGAATTCTTCAATGTTTGCTCCTTCTCATTTTTCCAACAGCCTGGAAATAAGAACTTCTGTACGTTCATCTTCGACATCCTCTTTCTGGTCACGGCACCAATATCGGGAGATAATATAGATTTACTCCGGCGTTGTGTCTTTATCCTATTCTTTTGACTTGTCTGTTCAGATCATAAAAGAAGAAGTGACGTTAAAGACGTCAACGTCATAAGAGCGCGTTACGATACTTGCATCAACGCGGCATTTAACACTGAATTACACAGGGTAGCGATCAGGCGAGGTCCCGGAGCTAGTCAGTAGAAATTAGTCTTCTCTCCTATATACTACTGCAATGAATCTCAATTCGAAGCAGCAAAGCCCAGTTATTTCTTCAACATTTCTCTTTGATTCTAGCCTCTACTTTCTAAGCATTACGATGATGTTTGACGAACTATCTTACAATCTCAACCCACCGAGATAAGTATTGCAACAGCAACTAGTGAAACGACTTTTGCTTTTTTAACATTATGATATAGCTTTATTGTTGGTAAAAATATTTACTACAGTGTACCATCGAAATATTTCGGACATGGAAGGAAGTATCACAAAGAGTGTAACCACGAAGCTACATTAATTTACACCTGGTGAAACGTATTTTGGGTTTTCTCAAATTTCGGATGTTAACCGTCACAATTTCAGCGCTAAAACACCTACAAAACTCAACATTGGGTCATATTGTTATAACATCCTGCGAAGGAGCAACCTTTATTTTATTACCACGCAACTATTTCTGCATTGAATTAAGATAAATATGAAATAAATGGTAACATAATTAGGCTTAAAAATAGTTTAAAAAAATGCTGAAAATATTTAGTAGATATCATTATCTCCCATCAAGCAAGATTAAAGATATCATCTTATTTTCACAAGTACCAGACTTGAAACTGCTGTTATATTACACCTCAATCACGTACTTACTATACTACAGGAATCGGTTTATTTTGATTTGAAAATAGCAAGGGGTGTCGAATAATGAACTTTCACAACATAATCAACGAAATAGATCGTAACTGTTGCAAAAGAAAAAAGAAAGATAATACTTCTAAAAATTTAAGAAGTTAAAGGTATAAATGATGCCAAAATTTCAATTATAGAAAAGAAATTTCCAATATTTTTAAATGGCTGCCAATGACCTACCCGGAAACAGTAACAACGACAAAGTTACGCTGGCAATATAGCCCCCCCCCCCCCCCCCCACACACACACACCTTTTTTTTTCTTTGTAAAATAAGTAAGTTAGTAATATTTACCTTTCATTTACCATTATTTTAATAAATGATTTTTGGTAATATTATTTAAAAATAATTGTATCATTTTTAAAAATTTATTTCTGACATTAATTTGAGACTACTGCTCATATAATGAAGAATTAAATCTTGATAAATAGAGTTGCTTATAACAGCATTGCTAAGTTTGGTACTTATAAAAATAGGATGTTGTCATTTATATCACTTAAAGGGAGAGTTTAATATCTACTAAACATTTTCAGCATTTTTTTTATATTTTCAAGCCTTATTATGTTACCCTTTATTTATATTTATCTTTATTCAATGCAAAAATAGTTGCGTAATTAATATGTAAAGTTTGATGCTTAATCCAAATATTTCACAATTTTCATGTATTGTGACACTTTTTGTCCACCATACCTACTTCCTTTTACACATGTTATTGACTTTTTTGGGACATTTGGAAACAAACATTTTTCTCTTGAATAGGTCAATGAAGTTTAATTATTTCTTCACACATTGTTAGCTGGACAATGGACTATGTAGTATTGTGTTTTTTCAGCAAGACAGCAACTAGTGTTGATTGAGTGCATGCAAAATGAATATTGACAGTAATATATTTTTTAATGTAAGGCCAAATCTGAAAGCCTTTTGCAAACTGTATTCTCTTATATGAAATGAAGTTGTATACTAAGTATTACTGAGGAGGGGGGGAAATAAACATTATTTACTGTAAAAAAAAATGACTAAATACTGTCACAACAATATCGGGCAACGGATTATACAGCCCAAGTTTTACCTTCGCATTTTGTAAGCACCATATCATAAGTATTAGATTTGTGATCCTTTTTTTTAATTCGCTAATTTCTGTAGAATTCGTTTTATTCTGCTATGGGTCGCAATAGAATTCACAGCAATTGAAAATTTCCATTAATAAGTCCATTATTCTGCCCTTCCTTCGAATGCTGCAACTATTTCCTTTCCCTGTGAAATTAAAAGCACACCTTTAAACATTTGACAGCGATGAGTCCTTATTAATTTTATGTTCTTCATTTTGTGAGTTAAATTTGGTTTATTTGATTTTATTTGACTTATTGAATGCCATTTTACGGGGGGTGGGGATTCACGAATTTTGAAACATCCTGTAGCTTTGTTTCTCGCAGACACCTGCAGCACAAGTTTCATGATTTTAACGGTATCTTATCCTATCAATAGCAAACTACACATATATGTTACACAAAGTTGTGATTTCAACATGGGTAGACGTAAACTTGACTTAGTTTAAAGGGTGTTATAGAATACCTGTTGCAGAAATGAAATTCCTATAGAAGCATAAAAAGGAGCTAAAGGGACAGGAGCATGATGTATCTTTGTCCACAATACATAGAGTAAAACATTCCATCGCCAAATCTCGAAATGTCGAAACCAGGTGAGTTTCGTAGGCGACCTACTAAGTCAACTGATGACATCGTTCGTAAAGTCGCCATTTCTATTCAAAGAGTAAATCCTCCAACCCAGAGAGAGATGGCACAACGTTTAGGTGTATCTCAGGCTACTATTAATCGAATTATTAAACGTGTACTGCAATGTAAATTTCGCAAGAAATGCTCATAAACTCAATGCAAATCAAATTGAGAAAAGACGTCAACGTTCATGGCGTCTGTATTTACGTTTAAATAACAACCAGTGGAAAAATTTTTGTCACCACCGACGATGCAATGTTTTATCTCGGTGGCAGTTATGGTCGTCGTCGGGTTTGTTACCGTAAAGGAGTACATGATGTTTCAAAACTTAAGTTTGTAAAACGTGATTCGTTTGCTCCAGGATTCATGGCCTGAGCAGGCGTAAGCTTCCATGGTAAAATGGATATCCGTATTATTGATAAAGGTGTAAAAGTCAATTCAGACTTGTATATCAATAAAGTTCTGAAGCCTTTTGTCAATAAAGATCTTCCCAGAGTGTTTCCTGCAGAACAAATTAAAGACATGGTTTTCCACCAGGATAGTGCATCCAGTCATACCTCAAAACACACACTTGCATACTTGCGTCAACAAAAAATCAACTTTGTAACGCCTGAAGAATGGATGCCCAAAAGTCCTGATGCAGCACCAATGGATTTTGCTATTTGGGGTATCTTAAAATGACGTTTACAGAAACGTAAAATATACACTTTGGCAGGTCTAAAACGAGCATAAAAAGATGAATGGAAAAAAATTAGAACCAACAGTTATAAATAAAACCTTGCAGTCATGGCAAAGCGATGTAGACTCATTTACAACATGCATGGATCACATACTGAGCATTTGTTACAGTAAAATGCATATCAGTTTAAAATCATACACTGTTACAAAGTGTTTCAAAATTCGTGAATCACCTCTTGTATACCATCAAAGGCTGTCAGATGGCCAGATCACCTAACCACAGCACGCATCTCTGTAGTTAACTAAGTGCAGCGTTGGAATACGAATACCATCAGAGAGAAATTGTAAGCTATTCATTATGGAGACCGTGCACGTCCCCAGTACAGGCGGGGGTGGGGGGTTTGAATCCACAACCCTCGGCGTCAAAGCCAAGCGCCATCAAAACCGGTTTATTTATGTGAAACCAATGGTCCCCATCCTTTGGTTGGACACTGGGACATGATATTACTCATCTATTCAGACGAATCCCAGCAGTAAAAAAACGTTCCCGCGATTTCGCAGGACTGTTACAAGTTATCTTAAGATTATTATCGTTTAGTTCTATGATATGTCCGTTACTATAGAAATAACTAGAAGTAGCTCGGTGAAGTCGGTGACCTATACATTTATGTTTCAATTTATTGATCAAGCGACCTGGATAATATTTGTAAGAAAATGTATAGAATCTATTGAAGGATATTATTTAAAAATTAAAATAAATGATTGAAAATAAGCTTTCTCTCTCCCTTCTAATATTCATTTAACTGAAGATATTCAAATCATTTAATCAGATAAAGTGAACTATCATGAATTATCTATTAGTGTGTATTTCTTGTATTTGTAGAATTTGAATTTTTTTTTTTTTTTTTACTTTTCAACGAGAGATATATTGTATCTTTATTAGCACGGCGATGACCGAAAACGCCCTTAAAAGAGTTAAAAACTTGTTTGTTGTTGTTGTTGTTTTGTTGTATACGATTTTGCCTTTTAATTTGTTTACATTTTGGTAATAATGTGAGGAATATGAATAGTTTAAGTTTTTAATCTGAGTTACAGCTGCAGTTAGAAAACATTGGCATCGAATGTGATGTATGCAAAAAAGTTGGAACTAGGAAATATGACATTAATGATATACATGTCATTAGTCATAAGTCAGCTCCCATAAAAGTTATTAAAGAAATATTCTATAGAGATCAGTAAGGTCTGATTGCTAGAAACATTCTGATCTTTTTAACCACATGGAATGTCAAATATCCGAAAAGCTTGGCCACTAGAGTGACTTGGATAAGCACGAGTTATATAGTGAAAAGCCCGTTGTGTAGTTCGGCTATGAAAGGAGTTCATGTATAGATGTGTTTAACTTTGTAAAAGGAATGTACTCGTATATGATCTGGGAACGAGAGCTTGAACTACCGAGACATTCGAAGGAGCGACTTTGAGCGAGTCTCTTAAAATACAGTAATAGAAAAACCTGATCGGACAGTGTGTTTCATGAAGGAAGAGATGTCAGATAAATCAGTTTGGCTAACAGGTCGAAAAAGCAAGTGCGAGTACAATGATTGATCAAAATGCTATTCTCGACCGAAATTAAACAGAAAGTGACTTGTACCTGGAGTTATTGCCATTTTGTACTTTGATCATTTTCACGTTAATTAGAAGACATCAATTAATTCTAGTTTATGGATAATACAAGACACAATTTATCATAATTAGCCTTATTCATTTCTAAAAAGATTCCTATATTTCATTTTTTCTATCTTAGTTATGAAGTGTCTTAGAATAATTATGCCGTAATTCAAACGCGTATTAAAGTATTTTGATTAATTTCAGAATTAGCAGAAATTTAAGAAATGTTTGACCTATAAAAACACGAAGATTTGGGCGAAGGCAATCTAAAATCTTCACAATAAATTATTTATTAATTACTTTTCATTACTCTGTGATCGAGCCTTTGTAATCAGGCTTATCTCTTCCTGTAAACCGCTGGGCATGCCAACGAAAAAGAAAAACATATGCAGGAATTTTCTTTCAACTTTTCAAAACTTTTGAATTCATGGAAATTTAATCTGATTGCCATGCCAGCGGAAAAAAGAACATCAAGCGAAAACAAAAATGGCAAACTCTATTGTTTTTTGGCTGTTCAAGCATATTGGATATTTTTATTACTAAAAATAGTTGACTATTGTTTTATTTTATATTGTTTTTGTTATTGTAAACATCCTTAGATATTTATTGTATGTTGTGGGAATTTGTAATTGCACAAGTAAAAGTGTTTTTAACCACTGCCCCACTCAATCTCAAGACTACATACAATGGACCAAATATATAAATATACGTACTTTTTTTTTCAAGAAAAAAATCAGTTCTAAATTCATATAAAAATTTGATTCATTTGGCGATAATGTATTTCGATTAAAGCAAAATTGAAACTTCCGTGTCAAACAACTGTAACTCAATATAAATTATAGTGATAACATGCATGGACGATCCACTCTATAGAAGTTTCTCTATAGTGATAACATGCATGGACGATCCACTCTATAGAAGTTTCTCTATAGTGATAACATGCATGGACGACCCACTCTATAGAAGTTTCTCTCATGTTATCCAAACAAAACTTACATTCATGCTATTTTCTATTTAATGCAATGACAGGAAAGTTATCTAATCAAGGGCTCGCACGGCTAATTGTTTCAGAGATGCTGTTTGAAAAAAGTTTGTTTAATCATGTGTAATCACAATATTTCACTTTGAACATGGTATGCCAGGTACAGTAATGTACTGTTTACTCTCACTGAGAGTAATCGTTGGGTTTGAGTGCTGATCCGGTCATTTGAATTTCAAGTGAGGAAGTATTCCAGCTTGCGTTATATCGATGGTTCTATAAGAATGCATTTTGAATATTTTGTTTGTATTTTCACATTAAAGCCTACATGTGCTCGGGGTCAGTGGTAGCTCTTCATTTAAAACAAACAAGGATTTAAAAGAAAAAATACAACTCTCTTATTTGTGTAAAACAATTTTTTTTTGTGTGTGTGTTGAAAAGAATAAAAACGTATTAATCTGTTAAAGAAGCTTTCATGTGAATATAATATGCAAAATATGTAATAATATAAAAAAACAGCCGGATACTTACTGTAATGGTTTAAGGTTTTTCTTATTCTGCCAATGGGTGTATAAGATATCATATTATATGTTTTATGAAATAAAAAAAGCATTATGAAAACCCGTGTGTGTCTTCTATTAGATGTCCCTGATTAATTTTAATACCCTCCGAATTCATTGTACAATTGCCACTTTGTTAATAATTTCTTGAAACCTTTACCATTAATTTCCCTTGGTTTCAGAGTCAGTTAAATTCTTGGAATGTATGCTTCAGATCAGACATCCCCTATTGCTTATGTTACTGTAAAATGTTCTGTTCATATAATTATTTCATTGAATAGGCTGCATTGTGCTATTCGAATTTGAATTTTTGTATTTATGAAAATCCGCACAAGTCATTTTTGTCACCATCCAGGTCTCTCTTTTTTAATAAAAATACCCTGCACCAACATACAACAAGGATGCGCTTTGATATTCAGCAAACCCCGGATCTTTTTTTTTTGTCCAACGATTCGGCTCAAAATATATTACTCAAAATTTGCTATGGGTAAGTTTCATTGCATACCAGAACACTCAAATGGTTAAATACAATGATTGAAAAACAAAATCTACTTTAAAAACAACCAAATAACTAGCAAATACTAATAAAGAAAGTGTACCAAAATGTTAAAAAAAATCATTAAATTAAGAAATAAATAAGTGAACATTTTAGATTTAAGTGAAGAAATTTAGATTTGTATATTTTATCACATGAAAACAGAATCAACACCATGGCTGAAGATTTATATATTTCCTGACATACAAGCTATGGAAGAGAGAGTTTCCCCCCAAATGTTTATGAAATAAAAAGCAATATGTATTATTGGAAGGAGGTTTATCTGTGAATCATTTCATAAATTGTTTTGTTATTATTTAATGATAAATAAATAAACATAGTATGATCAATGTTAACTTTGACTATATCATTTTGTCGTGCGTATTCTGCAAATTGAAATTCATAAATCATTCCAGCAAAATTGCGCCGTGGTTTAGTGGTAACATTCATGACTACAGATACAAATGTCATAGTGTCGAATCCCGTTGCGGGCAAGGAATTTCAATGGCATTCCCCGGCGCAAAATACAAGCCCAGGAATCATCACTAGGAATTATTATAAGATATAAGAACATCTTTCCCAGTATACGCAAATATAGATAAGTTTTTTTTTCTGAGGTTGATATTTCATTATTTTCTCATCAAGATACTAGCCTATAATTTTCTAAAGGATACTCGTGTTGAACGGTCACTCTATCTTGGTAATTTGATGTATTTTGTTTGATGGGGGGGGGGGGGGTAAGCGGAAGAAAAGTAGTGACACTGATGGTGGCTTTCAGGCGAAAACACCTAAACATGGCGGACTATCGACGGCTTATCAACGAGTGATTGTTGTTTGAATGTCAGTGACTCTCTGAGGAAGACTAGTTCTGTGTTGTTTGGTGACTTGGTAGCGGAGATGGACTCGGTTTTTGTTTCGGAAACGCGAAGTTCACCAAGTGTCTCAGATCGCATGGACCGTACAAACAATATGGCGGGTTCTGCGAGTAATGTGGGTGCAACACCATCAATTTCGGACGTGTTACAGTATTTGCAGCGGTTGGATAATAAGATGGATGTGATGGATAACCGGTTGGATAAACTAGATGCTTTGGACAGAAAGGTAGGTGACTTTGAAAATGAGCTTCGATCTCTTAGACTCTATGTTCATGACAATATTGTAAAATGCAATGATAGTGTAACAAAGGTCACAGAAAGAGTTGACACGCTTGAATACTCGCTTGGTATGGCTCAGGACCAAATTACACAACTACAGAAGGTCAAGGTCGATGTGCAGGACAGTATGTTGTACCTACAATCACAGTCCATGCGAAATAACTTGGTTTTTGCTAATATTGAGGCAAGTGAGAACGAGGCGCCCGAGCAATCAGAGCAGAAAGTCCATGAATTCATGACAATTAAGCTAAAATTAGTACAGAGTACTGTTGACGAGATAAGTTTGAAAGGGTCAACAGAATGGGGCAGAAATTGAACGTGGGGAGAAATCCTAGGAAAATCGTCGCCAAGTTTACGCTATACAAAGACAGGGAAGTTGTACGTGGTCAAAGGAAGAAGCTTATTGGCTCAGATTATTTCATTCATGAACAGTATCCTCGTGAAATTGCGTAGAGACGGAAGAGCCTACTACCGAAAATGAAGGAAGCACGGAGACAGGGGAAGTCAGCATGGCTAAGCTATGACACTATATATTGACGGTAGGCCGGTGCGGGATCAGGGTGGCGGTAGTTAGGGATGTGAAGAGGCTGGACTGAATATATTATCCTGGAACGTCCATGGGTTAAGCGAGGACAAGCTTACTGATAGTGAATTTCTACATTTATTAGAGCAACATGACATTATGTTTTTGTATGAGACTTTGGCGAACAAATCGTCAAAATTTAATATTAATGGTTATAAGTGCTTTAACTTTCCTAGAAAATTTCAAAATAAACGTGCTAGGCGGTGCAGTGGTGGAAGCGTTATTTTTGTGAAAGAGTGTATAGCGAAAGGGGTTGAAATCGTAAAAAATAATTTTGATACATTATTATGGCTTAAATTAGATAAGCATTATTTTGGTTTCCAACATGATATACATTAAGTTGGTGTATCTGTTTGGGTTGAAAATTCTCCTGCTTATGATGTACATGATGTTAATCTGTTTCAGGTTATTTTAGATGATATAAACATAATTGAGCGTGCGGGTAGTGTCTTGCTCTTCTGGGATTTGAATGCACGTGTAGGTTATGGCTCTAGGCCGGACTTTATTGCTTGTGATTCATATGTTGATAGGATAGATTGTGAAAATTATGACCAAGATATACCTTTATCTGGGGTGTCTAAGGACAAGGTGTGTATTACACACGGACAAAATTATGACCAAAATATACCTTTATCTGGGGTGTCTAAGGACAAGGTGTGTATTACACACGGACAAAATTATGACCAAGATATACCTTTATCTGGGGTGTCTAAGGACAAGGTGTGTATTACACACGGACAAAATTATGACCAAGATATACCTTTATCTAGGGTGTCTAAGGACAAGGTGTGCATTACACACGGGCAAAAACTGCTGGAATTGTGTAAAGCTAGTGGTTTAAGGTTTGCTAATGGTAGGTTATTCAATGACAATGCAGTGGGGGAATTCACTTATACTGGTGCCAATGGGAGTAGCGTAATCGATTATATACTGTTACGTAACAGTGATTTTAATGTTTAATGAATGGTCAGACCATGCTCCTTTGTTGTTTGGAATTAAATGTAATGTAATGTTTGATAATGAACAAAAAATTTTTATTAAATTTTAATTTTAAAAATCAGATTGAAGTAAAGAAAAGATAAATACTGGTATACGGGATTTTACCCAGATTTTAAATGATGTTTCAAATCCGTTATTTATGAAGCATGTATACAGACCTAAATTTAAAAATGATAGTTTTGTAAGTAAAGCAGAATGGTTTGATTATAAGAAAGAAGAAAATGATTTACGAGTTGAAAAAGATGGCAGATATTGAAAGAATGAGGCATCGTAAACCTAAAGATTTCTGGGGGCTTTTTAGCAAAAAGAAAAACGCAGTTGGTAATTTATCACCTGAAAGAATTTTTTGAATATTTCTCAAATTAAATGATGATCTGCCTAATCCGAATGATGATGAAACAGAGTCTTTTTTTATGAATAACGATTCTAATGATACATCTGTTTGTTTTGAAGACCTTGATGTTCCGATTACACTTGACGAAACTGATAAAGTTGTTAAAAACTTGAAGAGGTTTAAAGCATATGCAGGTGATCAACTTTTGGATGAATATTTCTTGGAATCATTTGACATTATATCTGCACATTTTGTTGATATTTTTAATTTAATATTAGATTCGGGTGTTTTTCCTGATAATTGGAGTGAGGGAATTGTTATACCTTTATATAAAAAAGGTGATAAAGAAAACTTAAATAATTACAGGGGTATAACCTTAATAAGTTGCTTTTCAAAAAATTTAACTGGGATTTTAAACAATCGTATTTCTGCATGGGCCGAAAAGAATGATGTATTTACCGATGTGCAATTTGGATTTCGTAAAGATAGGTCCACAACAGATGCAATATTTATATTGAATGCAACTATTCAAAAAATATTAAATGATAATGGCAAACTGTTTTGTGCGTTTGTCGACTTCAAGAAGGCATTCGATAGTGTGTATCACCACGGACTTTGGTTAAAATTGTATAGGGTTGGGATAAAATGTAAAATGTTGCGTATTATAAAAGAAATGTATGCTAGTGTGAAACTGTGTGTGAGGCGTTGTAGTAACTATTCTGAGTTCTATGAATGTGCAATCGGCTTGAAACAAGGGGAGGTAATTTCGCCCATAATATTTACTCTTATTCTGAATGACCTTGAACTTTATATTATGGATAACGTTAATAGTGGTTTAACTCTGAATGATATAAATTTGATTTTATTATTATTTGCTGATAACATGGTCATATTGGGGTCTTCTCCGACAGATTTACAAAATAGTTTAAATAATTTGAGTACCTACTGTGATAAATGGGGGCTAGAGGTCAATGTAGAAAAAACGAAGATTGTAGTTTTTAGAAATAGGGGTAGGTTATCTACGGCACATTGTTGGTATTATAAAGGTAATATTATTGAAATAGTTAATGATTTTAACTATTTAAGGGTTGTTTTTAGCTATACAGGTAGGTTTATTATGAATACTAATTTACTATGTGGTAAGGGATTAAAGGCACTTAATACATTGATTGCAAATATTAAGAAATTTCCCATAAAGCCCAAAACTACTTGTGAATTGTTTGATGCTTTCGTTTGGTCCATACTAAACTATTCTTGTGAAGTGTGGGTAGCACAAAGAGTAAACAGCTTGAGACTTTGCATTTAAAATTCTGTAAAAATGCGCTAGGTGTGAGAACATCTACATGTAATATGGGTATATATGGAGAAATTGGCAGATTTCCTTTATATGTCAATAGGTTTAGTCGGGTGATAAAATACTGGTGTAAACTTATGAAAAGTGATAATAATTATGAAAACGGTTGTTGGTATGTTGTATGAAGATCTTGATAGAGGTAAATGTAATTGGATGAGTGATGTTAAAAAAGTGTTGGATGACTATGGTTTCTCATATGTTTGGGATAATTCTAGTTTTATTAACTTAGGTAAGTTTTATTTGGTTTTCAAAAATAGGGTCAAAAATGTTTTTAAACAATCATGGTATTCAGCTATTCAAGAATCAAGTGTTTTACATACATATAAATTTTATAAAGATATTTTTGAACAAGAATATTATCTGTCAATTTTACCAATTAAATACAAATATAGCTTAGCTAGACTTCGTTTATCTTCACATTGTTTAAGAATTCAAACCGGAAGGTTCGGAAATAGAAGGGTAGAACGCGAGGAGAGGCTTTGTATTTTTTTTGTTATAATCGTGATGTAGAAGACGAGTATCATTTTGTCTTAGTTTGTACTTTGTATGAAGATATTAGAAAAAGTATTTAAAACGACATTATTAAATAAGACCTAGTGTATATAAATTTACCGAATTAATTATAATCGAGGAATTCAAAAGTTATTTTAAACCTAGCAAAATATGTCTATAATGCATTTAACGCGAGGAGCGCTGCAATAAATCATCTATATTAAGATTTGATATCTTTTTTTTCTCTGCATGATTGAAGTTATGAAAATAAGGGAATTTATATTTATATAGCTTTTGTGAATTTTAATGATTTTTCTATGATTGCTTATCTATAAATAATTATATCAATAATTAGTAATTATGTATTTTTGTCCACTTCAGTAAAAGGTTGGTAAATGGTTATATGGATTATATCTGTGTATGCGTGTTGTTGTTGTTGTTGTTTACTGATTTCCATTTAATGATAGAGTTTGGTTCAACCTCGATGATGTGTGTGTGTGTGTGTGTGTGTGTGTGTGTGTGTGTGAGGGATGACGATATGTAACCTAGATAAGACACAGTATTTGTTAGCATGACCACTTTATGAAAGTGTAATTTATGTTTTAATTAACGAGGAATATGTTTATTAAAGTTACGAAATAAAGAATTATCTTATCTAATCTTATCTTTAAAGGTGGGCATGTAGGTTAAATTCATATCTATGGTGGCTGATTTCAATCATGTTGCATCTTACCAATGTCGACTCTTTTTTAAGGGTATCATAACGACAGCACGACGGTGCGAAATATACACTTTTGTCACTTACGCAGCTAACTTTTCGTAATATAGCACCTTGCTGACTTTCAAAAGTACGGGTGTGACATCGCGATAAAATCAGGTCGAAAACACAACGATATGATGCGATAACTTGTGCGACCACAGACTAGAGTGTCGTGTTGTCGTGACCGTGCGACGGCATGGTAATTGAAGTTTGTCGTTGTTTTGCGCATAGCCTCCTGGATGCGCGGAAGTGACGGCAAGTCATTCTAGCGTGCGGAAACGACAGAATAGGACCCTAAACTTATAGCATTTGAAAGGCGCGTTGAGACGACGCGAAATCGTGACAAGTATTTCACACTGTCTCATTATCGTGATCGAAATGGCAGAAATTGGGCACCATAATTAACCCTTCTTGAACGACAAAACTGTTTTCTTCATGATTTTTTTCCTTAAATATATTATTGAAATGATCAAACACAAATTGTAAGCTATCTAGGTTATCTAAAAAACAGGTAACTCCCCTATGTTACGGGAAATTCAAGACATTGACATGCATATCATGTTCCATATTTAGAAGGGCGAATTATGGTCTATATGCAAATTATTTAAAGTCGGACTTCGAATCAAATTAAATCAAAATCGCTTTATTCACTCATTACATATACAGAGTAAACATAGGGGACATAGCTGAATACATGAACTTATGAAGGAGATTCTCTCTCTCTCTCCCTCTCTCTCTCTCTCTCCGTCAAAAACACACATATTCATTGATGATATAAGGTAAATATAAGTTTATACAATATTAGAATTAGCACAATAAATTTGCAAACAAACATATTTAAAAAACTTAATACATATAGCAATATTTATGGGGCCTCCGTGGCCGAGAGGGTAAAGTCGCTGCCTTTAACACTCACTCAGCCGCTCACCGCGTGGATTCGAATCCCGACAGAGTCATTCGGATTTTCATGTAAGGAAGCCTTCCAGCTGGCTTGCGGTAGGTCGATGGTTCTACCCGGATGTCTATGTGCATTCGGGGTCTTCCTCCACCTAGCTGGACGTCGCTATATGACTGAAATACTGTCGAAGCGACGGTAAACTCAAATAGTCAAGTCTTGTCAAATCAACTAAGTATAGTATTCAACATATCTCGCTTAAAGTTGTAAATTAATAAGGATTTCATAATGCTCTTTTCGTTATCATTTTGACAAATTAAGAAAGATGTGTTAATTCTATTTTATTGGTTGTGTTCATTTATTCAAGGACATTAAAGTATGTTTGGCCTTTAGGATAGTATGGTTCTATGCCTTTCTTGTCTAAAATAATGAAATAATGAAAGCCATTTCCTATTTGATTACTATTGCAGTTGCTGCAGTATTTTTCACATAGAATGATATTTTACCAAGTTTCTATTTAAACTCCTTGACCAGAATCTTAACATGCAGTTTAATAAAAAAAAATATTTGCAATTGATAGATATTTTTCCAAACAGATCATAAAGTTTTTGTTTAACAGCTGATTAACGAATAAATAGCTCTAATACACTATATGAAATAAACCATTTTCTTAAATAACCAAGAAATCACAGTTTTTAATGAAATCTTTGATCAAACTTTTTTATCGGAATTTAAACCAAACTTACACATAAATAACTGAAGGAGAAAAAAAACCCCATAAACTGAGTATAAATGAAAGTAAAACGGTCTCGTTTCCTTGACTTCTAGGGAAGCTTGTACTGAGGTGAGTTTTGTTATTTGGTATCTGAACGGCATACATTTACTTTTTTTTGAAAACATTGTTTATTTTTCTATGATTGTTCGAATGGAAGGTATTTTACATTTATTTTTCAATGTATTAAATAATTTTATTCTATCTTAAAATACATGTTGATTTTCGTTTATAAATATGAATATGTCATATTTTAAAAATTGCATGTAGCATTTCAGTAATTGTGATTTTTATCCTAAATATTATACTGAATCATTCCTTTGACTTAATATATTTAACACATGCAGTACTTCATGAAATGTGCCTTTATCAACAAACGGTGTAAATGTATGCAAGCTTGTATTTCGCTTTACTCATCTAAGTGACGTGCTCCCTATTCCCATGTACCACAGTTATGGAAACATTCATTTCAGAAACCGGACTATAATGGGGAATAGACGCACTTCCGTGATAGTCTTTCGCCTCCTGATTCTCATGGTGACTTCAGCAGTGTATATTCATCATGCCCAGGTACAATCCGATGAACAAATGTGGCGAATATTGAGGACTAGATTCCCAAAACTGGACACGGATTACCTTGTGCAACAATATTTCCTTGTGTGTCCACCAATCCCAAATGGTAGCTATTATGATCTTGCAGCTGTCAACTCATACGGTTGCCCAGTCTATTGCGACTGTACCTATATGTGCGTTTCATACCAGACATGCTGTTCAGACTGTGCTTATGGGTACATTGACCAGTCTTGCGTCAACACCATTATATGGCCAGATACTAATACTAGCAACTTTCCTCAGTTGTCGTACCTAATGATTACAGACTGCCCAGACTCAGCTGCCGTGGTCCGGGAAAACATTTCGCCCGTTACGTCGACCATCAGTCAAATATCATATAAAAATGAGGACGTGGCTAATTGTAATGGTGAAATCGTCTTCAGAAAGTGGCAGCTTTCGTTTCAGTGTGAGATGATGATGACTAGTGTTAGAGACACGTGTTATGTTGCATATATTCCAAATGAAAAGGAAGCACCAACCTTGTCCGACACTGACCTATGTGCTGCATTGCTGACAGAAAACGGAGATAAGGAAACCATCCGATCATGCAATGTCACTGGATTATGGTCTGAGTTTGATGCCAACATCGACTGGGCGTGTAAACATTTCATTACACCATATTTACACTATAAGAACGTGTTCTGTTTTCTTTGCAATCCAGACATAGCTACACACATGATTGGAAGCGATATAATATATGATACATGTAATGCAACGGGAGAGATGGCTATAGTGGATGATATTCTGGACGTATTATGTGAATCGGAAAATGCAACATTTAGATTAAGGCCATACAATAATGCTTACTGCCGGATGTGTAATGGACCGCGAAAACATTTTAAATACGGTTATTTTGAAGTACTGAGAGACCAGTTTCCGCAAAATTACAGTCTAATCAAGATTGTCTTCAGAGATACTAATGCTTCAAACGCTATTGAAAACCTTGCAGGTTTCCTTGACGAAATGTTTAAACTGACTTCAGAAAATTTTGTGATAAATGATCATAAAACAGAGAAGAAACGGTTTATCAACAGAAAAATGCTTCTTCAGCAGGTTGTCGACATCTGTGGGCCTTCTATTTTGTGCAATACATCACTTATTAAAAATGTCGAAGAGGTAGATATTCAAATACCCAATTATTGTCACGCTTGCAGTTGTGACAAAGATTGTGCTTTGAAAAATGAAAACACGTGCTGCCTTGATGTCTTTCTGGAAAAACAACCACATCGATGTTTGAAAGGATCAGACTTTCTGGTGCTTTATCAAAACAGTACCAATGAATCACGTTATTTGAAAAGTGAAAAGTTTAGGGTAATAGATGTTTGTCTCGGGCAAACAAGAAACGAAACAATTGTCAGGAAATGTGAGAGTACAGAACCTGATGATTACCTTACGGCAATCCCTGTAATGGTTGAGGACCGTATTGCCTACAAGAATATATATTGTCTTCTGTGTGATGAATACGATGAGTTTCATGTAATTTTGCACATTGAATGTTCTACTTTTTTCGAGACAGATTTATTTTTGTCAATATCGGACATCATAAAATCGGCGGTTTCAGTTGGTTGCACGGTGTCTTTCGTGGCCGACGAATATTCAATGTCTTGTGCCAACACTATTGAACAACCTCAGGTGATTAATAGCTGCAGTCATTTTGCACCTACAGATGTGTTTTTTGATGAATTACAAGCAGGCTGTGAAACAGACAAATATGAGCATCTTTTTAGCCAAAGTCCATTTTCTATACCAGACATAGGTGACTATAAAAACATATTTTGTGCGATTTGTAATCCAAGAAGTCATTTAGAGGAACATGATAAACTGATAGACAACTGTAGCGGATATGAACAGCTATCGGCATGTGAAAATGGCCCCTTTGTGCAGTGGTGGTGGCCCTACAAGAACCGTATCTGTTACTTGTGCAATTTCCATAAAACATTACTTGACCAAATTTTTGGATCTATGCAGATATTTCACGCGACTGAAATGGCGGTGTGGTACCGGTCTTTGTTTTCGTTGACATTCCATGAATTTGACCGTCTTAGGGCTAAAAAGGCCCATGAGAAAAACAAAGTTTGCATACGCCGGATAAGCTCATCAGAAGTAAGTCATCAGCTTGACATATCTAGATTCATTTATTCAAATATCACTAAACATATTATTCACGAAGGTTTCTCTGAACTACGAATTGATAATCTCTATGGAATGCATTTCTTCCAGATGCATATGTCGGCAAATGCTTCATATAGCAACAGTTTGGTTTCTAAATATATTTATCCTTTGCAATTAACAGATAATTAACTTACTGACACAGCGGGCTATTACTTGCAATTTTAAGATTTCTTTGCGTTCCTGTCTTTGGGTGATCCTGCCATTTCTTAACTTTTTCAAAATGTGTTGATTCTACAAAATAAGATAATTACAATGGAAAAATCACATTTTAAACTCAATTTTATGAAATGTTTGCCGATACAACTCTGAAAGACACTGGTCAAATGCATATAAGCAGTGTATATATATTGTAGAACATATAATTTGCTTAATAACCCAACAGGAATTTAGTTCTTACGAGCTGGGAAAGGTATGCTCTAACACATTTGACAGTTGGAATCAGGTAAAAATCTTGTCTCCTGAATTATGTACTGAGGACGTGTCTTTTATTCATAGACGATGTGCATCACATGTATTCAATATATATTGATACAGAAGGATGTGCAATAATTATATAAGTAAAATAACATTTATTCCATTACAGGAAGTATGCCGCGAAGTCACCTGCCAGCAAGATATGGTTTTCAACGAAAACTCCTGTACGCATGTAATTGATTCCGTGTCAAACCGGGCGTATGTACTTAAGGAAAATTTCATCGTTTTCACCACTGAAATAGAAAATCTATGTGTAGATGATGAAAATAAAACAGTTAATACCATGGAAGTTGGATCGGGTCATTGTTACAATGGAAACGGGCCATTTACTGAGATCAAGCCTTCGGAAATTTGTGATAGTATATACGAATTTATGGAATCAACGGTTTCAAACTTTGCAATACTCAACAAAGTGTCCTGTTTGATCAATTATGACAAATGCTTAAGACTGGAGAACCATGGAAACAAATCTGCGTACGATCCCAAGTGTGAATTCATTTATAACCCTTTTTCAGACGGAAGTATGCCTCCATCATGTCCCACGTGCTTGATTAAAAACGGATCAGTCTTGGATATTAGATACGAACTTTTAATAAACAAAACTGATTTTCTAACAAAGACTGAAAGAAAATTAACGGGGATTCTTGAACGTGATTGGGACTTTGGCAAGACTATCCTAAAAGTAGATAAAAGAGATTCGAACTATCATCATTTTGAGGAATGGGGAGCTTCTGTCTATTACTTTTCTTTTCAACTTGATAAACACTTGACCTGTCCATTGGTGAAACTGCAACTAAATGACTACAAAGTTCTTCACTTGTATAGTTATCTCACCATTTCGTTCAACAACAAAACCCTTCTAGAAGATAGGGATCTAAAAGTTAACCGCCAGCCTAATGACACTCACACTGTTTACATCTGTTTGGACGAATTTCTAATGAGTGGAACAATTTCCCAAGTTCTCAAGTTCGGGAAGAAAACAGATCCGATGACAGTTGTATTTTTTTATTTCAGCACATGTTGTACGGCACTGTCAATAATGTTTTTGCTGTTTACTCTGTTGACATATTCTCTCTTTAACGGCCTTCGAACGGTGCCAGGTCACAACAACATCCGCCTTTGCTTAAGTCTTTGTCTTGCCCAGATATGTCTTCAATATTCTTACACAGTTCCTGAGATCAACAGTGGGTCCATTCACTGCAAGGTCCTTGGAATGTTTCTTCATTACTTTTGGTTGTCCACGTTCTGTGCCATGAATGTATGTTCCTTCCATATTTATCGAGTCTTTTGTCGTAGATTGACAATTATTGAAAGAGAGATAAACACACTCAAATATTGGTATTATTTGGTCCATGTTTACATCTTTCCGGCAGTTGCGGTTGGCTTTGTCGTTGCTTTCAATATAGCTTTTCACACGGGAAGCCTGATAGGGTATGGTACAAACAGATGTTTCCTTGACAATCAGTTGTCTGTTGTTTTCGGATTTCTTCTACCGGCTGGAGTGATGATCATGTCAAATTTTGTATTTTGCACAATTGCGTTTTACAAAATTTCACGCACTCCAATAGTTCACAGAAACAAAGAAAACCGAAAGTATTTAATCATTTATGCTAAACTCTGTAGTTTGACTGGAATTACGTGGCCTCTACTTTTTGTGGATGCCCTTTTTGGACTGTCATATTTTTCATTTTTTGTCACCTTAATCAACGCCTCCCAGGGCCTGTTTATCTTTCTTGCTTTCATGTGGAATAGGCGAGTTTTAATGCTCTACCAGTCCTTTGTTCGAAGTGACGAGCCATCAGTCACAAGTGAATCATCAAGAGTTAGAACACGGCAAGAATTCATGTAATTAGAGATGCATTTATTAGTAGGTTTTGTGTCGGGGCATTAAAGTCGGAGACTTAAGCTGCTGAAGATAATAACTCTGATTTATTCGTGCCTTCGACTTGGAAAACAAAACTTGCACATGTATCGATTTTACCTGTTTCAGCGGGTTATCACTGATTTAAATTTTGGTAAAGTATTTTTTTTAATTCTCTTTTATTTTGAGTTGAATGTCAAAGGAAACCCCTTTTTTTAAAAAAAAAGATTCCTGTAGTAAAAACATGATTAAAAGTGTATTTGCCAAAGTTGAGAGTCCAAGGTCACAATTGCTTAATGCAAATTTGGCTAAAATTTCAAAAATAAAAAACAGTATTAGTGAAAAAAAAAGTTTGTTGTACATTTTATTTTTCAGACAGCCTTTATCAGAGGACTGAATCTAAAACAATTGGAAATCTGTCCGTTGAAAGAGAAAATATCAAAGAAAATTTGTATAAAATTTCATGCTTTTGGTTATTTTTTGTATTATATATTTTGGTCCAGACACAATGACTTTTTTTGCTCATATTGTACTTTCAATGCATGTTTGGCAGTATTTTCATCTGTAACTTATAAATACATAATTAGTAATCAGACAATATTATTTTGATATAATTTTAAAGTATTAAGAATGCAATCTATCTTTCCAATCTTTAATGCCTATGTTATTTTTTAACAAGTTTTAAAAGTTTTTCATAGGCTAAATCTCTTAAACGAGCATTAATTCATATCTTTTAGTTTTAGTCTGGAGTACATATGTGCAAAATTTTAGAAAAATCTGTCCGTTAGAAAAAAAAACGCTGAAACGCTTTTAGCAAACCTATTTGATTTAGATAAATGATCAGGCATGTGATTTTATATAAATAACATTGTCCAAACAAATACACTCCTATTGATGAAAAGTGGAACAATTTCTACACCCGTAGGCGTGTTATGCTGAATACCTGGGTGAGATCGGTCGTAGCCAATGTTAGTGTATCGAAAACGAATACCACTTATTAATGACAGCTGTTCACGTATTTAGAGTGCCGGTGTCGGAAAGCGATTTTGACTGTAAATGTTGATTGCCGGTGTACCAGATGTCAGTATATATGGATTTCGTATATCTTAAACCTATTGGAAATAAGTAAAGTGCATATGTTTATCAATAATTAAGTAAAATGAAGATTTCCTGGAAAGAGGAGGGAGTAAATCTATAATTCAGCAATCGCCGCTTATGCATTAATGTGCAAGGCTGACTTCTCTTGTTTTATTTATGTGAGTCATATGTTGGTAGATATTTTTGTATGCTTCTTAAAAACCTTTTTGCTCTATCTTGTGAGGTGTAAGTTTTGTATCGGGTAGTAGAGTGAGGAATAGGAATAAGGAGTGAGGAATAGGATTAGTTGAAGCTAGTCAGAGTTACAGCTGTAGTTTAATTAGACCTCATATTTTACAAATAGGTTTCAGTTGTAAACATGTAATTTGTATTCAATTTTTGTGTTAAAATTGACCTGTGATAAATGTGATTAAAGATCGGTTTCGAATGAATTTTCACAAAATATGTCACATATGTGATTGATTTCTGTCGCACTCTTGTAAAAGTGATTTGTTACAAATAGGTCCTAATATTGATATCTAATGTGGTGTTTGCAAAGTAAGAACTACGAAAATGACATTAATTTGCCCCTGCCTTTTTAGACTCATTGGTTTATCTGTACGAATTTGGAAAGTTAAATACACTTATTTTGAATTCCAACTCTGATTTTCGAAAAAACAACAACAAAAAAACCCTGAACAAAATGAATTATTTGTCCAAAGGGAATTCATTTGTTGTAATAATAGTATTACACTCGTGTGTAAATATTTCATATGTATATCTGTGTTGTCATTGCTATACGTAACCTCCAGAAGCCTTACCTCGGTCTGACTAGCATTCATACACAACAACAATTCATTATTTCTTTAAACTCGATCTTGCCATTTTGGCAAAAGTTAACCGGAATCGAACCCGGTCCGCCGGCGTGATAGCCCAATCAATCACCACTGAGGCAAAGAGTCGACTCCCTAACGCAATTGTCAGAGATTGAACTTATACCCTTGACTACGCATCGTAACATTACTTCCCCCTCCGAGAAGTCTCGACCCGAGACTTGGCCTGGGAAACACGTACACACGTGGGTAAGGCAACTCCGGTATGGCAGTTGACATTATCCCACTTCTGACACCAAATGTAACAAACACGGCCCGGCCCGGAATCGAACCCGGTCCGCCCAATGCTCTAACCACTGAGACAAAGAGTCGACTCCCTGACGCAGTTGTCAGAGATTGAACTTATATCCGACACTACGCATCGTCACAGTATGATTAATTATGATGATTATTTATGTACGTAAATCTGGTGATTAAATGAGGAACATGTGATAAGATGTATATTTTGATGCTTTTTTATCAATGTTATTATTAAATATTGTTTTTTACATTAAATGTGAAATTTATCAAAAAAAATTGACAATGATATACTAGGTTGATTATTGATGTATTAATCTTTGGAGATTGTAAGACATTGATTTACTATTGTACTCAATAAGCCATGGTAGCCTAAAGTATGTAAGCTATATAAGTATTATATTCATAGCTTTCTCAAAGCAACTCATTTAAATTTGTAGTCAGTGAGCCTTCATTCAGCGATTTTTTTGGTATTTATATAGTCTAGCTGATAGCGCCACAAAACAGAATGGTCGATGCCATACGCTAAAAAAGGGTCAAACGGGTTAGTCCACTATTGGTCATAACCATTTATAATTTGCATTAATTAAGTAATCACTTCAAGTAATTACTGACTGTCATTTTAAATTAAAAAACAAAATCTAAAATGAATATAATAAAACTGATCCAAGGGAGATAAATCTACAAAAAAGACAATATAATCTATAACGGGGAACTGTAAATTGCAAATGTTCTCATGATGTCAAAATGCCAAGAGCTGGTTAATGGCAAAATAGGCAATTACATGTATGTCAAAAAGATCTGCCATCGCTGGTGAATTAATTTCATTCTAGCGTGAAATTTGAAGATAATCTGACTGAAGGGATTTCACGTATCTTTGTTTTGTTGATGGTACACTATGAAGGACTCAGATCTTATGTTTTGTGCAAAACTAAATAACAACTACTGGCAAATTATAGGTACCATTAGGGAACTCGAAATTCTTACGCAGTCTTTAACTATGCCAATTAGTTTCATTAGGTTTTTGAGTATGGTACTCAAATTTGAGCCTGGGCATGATCGTACTTTAGCATTTTCGAGAACTCTGGGCCAGAGGTATGATTGTAGTAGACAATTTTTTTTCACATGGGATGTCAAAGAATCAAGTAGCTTGACCACAAAAGTGGCATGGGTTAGTGCGATTTGAACAATAAGAAGGCTGAAGTTGCGTAAGAGTGAAAATAGGGTTCAAATATGGGTATAAAATTGGTAAGAATTTTGTAAAAGGAATAAAGATGATTGAGGACCGAGAGCTAGGTCAACATAGAAATTTGAAGGAACGGCTGTTGTCGAGCCAGTGTCTCTTAATAGATTCTGGTCGAAAAGAGGTCGTTTTAAAAGTGAAAGAAGAGATTTTTTTTCGGACAGTTGGTGTCAGTTTAAGTCGGTGTTACCAGCAGGTCGAAAAAGCAAGTGTAAGTCTAAGGATCGATCGACAACAGCATGCTAAATCCTCTTTTTTCATTATAATTTCTTAATTGACAGAAATTAGTCAGAAAATGACTTACTTGAATTACTCTCATGTTGTACTTTGATCGTATAATATCATTTTCACGTTAATTAAGAGACATCAAGTTATTTAAGTTTATGGATAATAAAATACACAAACTATCACATTTCTGAAGATTCCTATATTTCATTTTTTTCTGTTTTAGTTTATGAAATGTTTTAGCATTATTATGCTGTAATTCAAAATTTATTGATGAAGAATTCCTAAATTAATGAGCAATTATATCAGATATTTGATATATGAAAACTCGAAGAGGTTTTCTTAGGATTGAGTTATTTTTTCAATACTTTTCATTACTTTGTGTTTGAGCTACCGCTATTCAGGATATTCTTTACGGTTTCTTTTTCAATTGTTAAAAAACATTTGATTTTATACAGGAATGTTATCTAGTTGGGAACAAACATCTATATCGATATCTTAAACAAGAAATATCTTTTCTTTAAAAAAAAAAAAAGACATGCGGCGTTGATGGGGATTAAAGGAACGTTTATATGATGTAAAGATGACTATTTGTGAATCATTTTATAGGAACGTTTATATGATGTAAAGATGACTATTTGTGAATCATTTTATATGAACGTTTATATGATGTAAAGATGACTATTTGTGAATCATTTTAATGAACGTTTATATGATGTAAAGATGACTATTTGTGAATCATTTTATATGAACGTTTATATGATGTAAAGATGACTATTTGTGAATCATTTTATATGAACGTTCATATGATGTAAAGATGACTATTTGTGAATCATTTTATATGAACGTTTATATGATGTAAAGATGACTATTTGTGAATCATTTTATATGAACGTTTATATGATGTAAAGATGACTATTTGTGAATCATTTTAAATGAACGTTTATATGATGTAAAGATGACTATTTGTGAATCATTTTATATGAACGTTTATATGATGTAAAGATGACTATTTGTGAATCATTTTATAGGAACGTTTATATGATGTGAAGATGACTATTTGTGAATCATTTTATATGAACGTTTATATGATGTAAAGATGACTATTTGTGAATCATTTTATCGTAGGGAGTCAAAATAAGCATAGATAAAAAAAACTCTCCACAGCAATCGGCGGAGTATGCACTGGCAAGTAAATATACTAAACATATTTAAGATATTTATAATGTTCAGACCAGTTTCGTTTCTAAAAAAATGGTTAACTTTTATTTCATTTATATCGTTTTGTAATTGTAAAATTGTAATATGCAGATAATTGTTGCAGGTTGTGAGAATTTTAAATATAGAATTGTACTAACATTGGTGTTTTGTTTATAATTACTTTTCCACCAAAGCAACCCGTGATATATCAAACTACACACAACGATCCAAATATGATATATTCCTAAACACAACAAGTACCTAATTTGTACTTAGTGACTGCTAGGTTCTTATCCTTAAAGGCGTTTCAGCATTGTTGTTTTTCCCCCTAAAATTTGCATATTAGTAATTTAGAATATAACTAAAAGATAGTTGAATTAAAAATAGGGAGTCACCATGCTCGTTTTAGAGACCTAGCTTATGGTATAATATCACTAAAATATTAGGGAGATTGCATTTTAAATACTATGATACATATCAAAATAATATTTCAGAATATTTTATCACAATGTAACTTGTTGTTTTATTAGTTACAGGTGAAAAAAAAATGTCAAAAATTCATGGAAAATACAAAACGAGCAAAAATTGCCATGTATCATGACCAAGATGTATACAAATACTACCTAAAAGCTATGAAATTGTATATATATTTTTCTTGATAAAAAGAAATTCGATGGACAGATTTCCTTTCTTTTTTTCAGATTCACTTATCTGATAAAAAAGATTTCTGATTATGTCTATCTCACTACGTTTGTCTTTGTTTTTGTTTTCACTAAAACTGCTTTTTTTTTATTGAAATTTTAGCCAAATTTGCATAACCCTTAAAAATTGACTTTTTGGACCTTCAGCAGCATTTGTCAAATTTACTTTTAATCATATATGTTTTTAATACATTATTCTTAAAATTTGAAGTTTCCTTTAACACTGTATTGAAAATAAATTTGAATTTCTAACAAGAGGTCCATGATGGCCCTAAATCGCTCACCTGAGATAAATAGGTTGACCCAAGGAACATCTGTACCAATTTATTTTAAAATCTGGCCAGTAGTTTTGAAGAAGATTATTTTTAAAGTTTTCATTTTTTTTTCTTCTTTTTGTTGCCATGGCAACCAGAGTTCTATATGGATCAAGTTTATTTTAGGAACTTTTGTGAAGGTTGACCCAATGATCATTTCTGCCAAGTTTAATCAAATTCTGTGCAGTGGTTTCAGAGTAAATGTTGATTAAAGTTTTCCCTATATACATATAAGGCAAATAAGCCCCGCCCCTGGCGGCCATGTTTTTTACGGATCGGAAAATTTTTAGCAACTTTGGTAGAGGTTGACCCAAGGGACATCTGTACCAATTTATTTTAAATTCTGGCCAGTAGTTTTGAAGAAGATGATTTTTAAAGTTTTCTTTTTTTTTCTTTTTGTTGCCATGGCAACCAGAGTTCTACATGGATCAAGTTTTTTTTAGCAACTTTTGTGAAGGTTGACCCAAGAATCATCTCTGCCAAGTTTAATCAAATTCTGTCCAGTGGTTTCAGAGATGTTGTTTAAAGGTTTCTCTATATACATATAAGGCAAATAAGCCCCGCCCCTGGCGGCCATGTTTTTTTACGGATCGGAATAATTTTAGCAACTTTGGTAGAGGTTGACCCAAGGAACATCTGTACCAAAATATTTTGAAATCTGGCCAGTAGTTTTGAAGATGATTTTTAAAGTTTTCAAATTATTTTTTCTTTTTGTAGCCATGGCAACCAGAGTTTTACATGGATCAACTTTATTTTAGCAACTTTTGTAGAGCCTCACCCAAGGAACATTCCTGCTAAGTTTCATTAAATTCTGTCCAGCGGTTTCAGAGGAGATGTCATTTAAAGCAAATTGTTGACGACGCACGACGCCGGACGAAGGGCGGTCACAAAAGCTCACCTTGAGCACTTTGTGCTCAGGTGAGCTAAATAAAGGGAAGGATCCCAATTTGAAATCAGTGGTAACCTGCTGCTGAAACGTCCTTCAGACCCTGATCCGGCTCTGCTACTTCTTCAATTGAATAGGTCAGCAACGACATTGTTTTAATCATCGTAAGTCATTGGAGGGTGTCAGTAAATGACCAAAGATAAATATATGCTGTGAATCCTCGAATATTTGCACCAGCGACAGTTGGCGGGAAAAGAATAAACAGTTCAGATACGTCCATCTAATACACCTACTCGGGAATTAAGAATATTAAGGGCTTTCCCAACTAATCCGGGGGTACAAACAAACCTTTACAGTTACAACTTCGAAAATAAAGTTCCAGTTTTAGTCATACCCGTATATTACTCCCGTTTCTGTGCTTGAGTTCAACATTTTAGTCAACAGGGGACTTTGCGATATTTTGTGTCTTGAGATATAGTGCTGCCTCAATACTATATCACACTGCAGAAAAGTGGCATCATGCCACACTTAGTCACATTATCCAGTCCAGGATTTTTACTATATGCCGAGTGCCAGGCAAGGGAAATATCATACCCGTTACATTTTAAAAGGGACTCTATATTCACATAGGGTCCCTGATTTTCATGTCTTTAGAATGTTACAGCAATGGATCAAACCCACGACCTCAAAGTTAGGAGAGCGACCGCTCTTAACACTCAGCCATCAACACTATTTTTTTTCTTCTGAAAATCTTGTTTTGTGTGTGTGTGTGGAAATTTCACATTCCTATTTTTTCTATTTTGATATCTCCAAGGACCCTTTTATAAACAAATCAAATGGTTGGTTTGTTGGGTTTAACGTCCCACCGACAATACTTCAGTCATTTGGAGACTGTGTCTACTTGAGAAACATTTAGTGCTACACCGTAGACATGTGGCAGTCACATTATGCTGACACAGGGCCAACCTGTCCTGGAACTATCCATATACGCTGAGCGCAAAGCAAGGGGGCTTTACCAGTACATTTTTATGAAATTTGGTATGTCGTGGCTGGGGATCGACCCCCCCCCCCCCCCCCCCCCCCGAGACAGGCGCTCTTACCATTCGGCCACAGACATATCGTTGTGGTTGATGGCAGCTTGAACGAATCAGGATTTTGACAGAAAATAAACAACTCTCATATTTGTGTAAAATGATTTATTTACAAAACTTCAAATGTATTGCATCAAAATCTGAACACAGCACTTTTAAGGTTAGTTCAAAATATTATCAATATAAAACTGTAAGAGGTACAATTATATGTATATCTAACAAATCTATCGAAACGTACAGGAAACAAGAGTGTCAAAGGCATGCATACAATGCTGTCCAAATGACTTGTCCCTTAAATCAACAAAAACCAAAAATTGACAAATGTAAATCCTAAAGACGCTGCAAAATTTTCTCTCTAAGAATTTGTACCTATTATCTACTGATCAATGAGTAATTCATAAACTAAAAAACGTTGAAATTACATTTTAATCTTAGGTTATAGACCATTTTACTCCAAAATGAGCCGTAAACCAATCAATAAGCATTTCCCAAATACCTAACTTACATGCTGGTGTATAATTCCACACATTGTTCAATGGGAAATAAAAATACATTTGAGATTTTCCCCAGTTACTGATTGGTCAATTTAGATCAGCAAATTATACCAGGTATTGCCGATCCTCTGTAGAAATGGTCTTTTGTAATGAAATTTTCTACTTTGGTTATTGTTTTAAAAGCATAAAATTTGACATGAAAAATATAAACTTTTGCTTGGTAAATATTCCTTATCATTTTCTTTGGCTGGGTAATCTGATTTTTTCTTCGATGTGTAATTTTTTGCAATGTCATGCAAGGGTTTATAAACGCCATGCTTATTTCAGATATTTGTCATATAACACAAAACTCTAGTGCAGTGGTCCTTTAAATGAGAAAACTATTGGAAAAACAACAGTGAAAGAAAAGGTTTAAATATCTTTTTGGAACCTAATTTTATTAAAAAAAATAATTATGAGCATTCAAAATTCTCCTAACTTCCATTAAAACTTCTTAATTGACAGTAATTTGACAGTATTTAAGATCAAAGTTGCCATGACTGGTTTTAATGGGCTAGCTGACTTGGTACTTGAGTTATTGTAAAATTGCTTTGTAATCAATCAATATCATATTTGTGTTAATGAGGAGCCATTAAACATAGTCACAAAATTAAACATTTTCCGAAAAAAAAAATCCTGCATTTCTTCTTTTTCATTTAAGTTTATGACATGTTTCAAGTTAATGATACTGAAATTCAACGAATAATGAAGTACTCGTAAATTAATACATTTAATTATTGCAGATATTTGTGAAATAGATGTTTCCATAGTGAAACTGCCAAATCTAATATCTGAAAAATTTAGGACATATTTTAAGTAATTGGAGACTAAATCAGATACTACATTTTACAGAAAAAAAAGAGGTATAAAATCTACTTAAGAAGCTTTCATATGAATATAAAATGCAAATTCTGTAACAAGTATTAACAAAAATCAGCTGGAGACATACTCTGTCAAACGGTGTACTATTATCATACAATCAAAATAACACTTTCAACAACATCAGATCATTATCTTAAAGTGGAAAATGGACTGCATAATTAAAGTCCAGTTTAGAAAATAATAAATAAATTATGCTCGTGTAAAACATGATTTGCATTCATTTTAGAATAAATCTGTAAAAATAATTTAACAACTCTGATGCCATGGTATATGATATACAGTATCATTAATCTATCATTAAAATAGAATATTAAAGATTTTGAGGAAATTTCAACTGTCATGGAAGTTGTGACTTTGAGAAAAGTAAAATCAAATTTTACTTGCTACATTTAAAAAATTCTCTCCCCACCTTTATTTCTTTTTCATCTAACCTTTCATTATCCTTTCTACTGAGTTCATTTTTGACTCTACAAAAGACCCGTTGTGCAATTTCAACATTTCTATTTCTGCGGTTATTTAGAATTTAAAAAAATATCCTATATCAACACTGAGTCCTTATATTTGATGCATCCCCCCTCAATCAAAACAAATCAAATGCTCTCTGATACCCCCCACTCCTTTAAAAAAACAAACACCCATTAAATACACCATGGAGGAAAACAAACAAACAAACCTATATTTTGAATGAATGTTTACAAATAATAAGCAAGTTTAAAGTAGAATTACCACATGAAGCACAATAACAGGCATAAGAATCAACAACTGTCTGGTTTAAAGTAGAATTACCACATGAAGCACAGTAACAGGCATAAGAATCAACAACTGTCTGGTTTAAAGTAAAAAAACAAAAAAAAAATGATAACAAAATTAAAATGTCACATGATGATACCTATATTTCATTAAAAAAAAATAGTTCAAACCAAATTTCTATTCACAAAACATATTAAATCATAACTGAGGGTGAGCCTCAGGTTCAGTTAAAGAAGAAAAAATCCATAACCATGCAACTTGAAACAGCATGCAGGTTGATCAGGTTTAATGTCCGACAACTATCTGTGCTGCTGGATCATTCAAACATTATCCATATGCTGATCAAGATTAACTTTTGTC
>CM037786.1:3875108-3925108 GCA_021229015.1 Solen grandis
AAACATATATTTGGGGTTCAAACCATTAATGCACTGCATTAAACCTAATGTGAACAGAATTCAAAACATCCCCATTGATTCAAAATGTCAGTCACAATATCTTTCAAAGATTTTAAAAATCTAATAATGCAGTGATTTTAATGTCATGCTTTGTTGTTGTTTTTCATATCACAAAAAATAAGATATCCATTTAAATATGTGCCAGGAAAATGTAACAATTTCACATCAAGTTAGTGAAAAGTAACAACAAACATTTCCTTCTGAACAAAATAGAGTATTTTATATCAAACAGATAGAAACAATCCTTCAAACACATCAATAAAATACATGTTTAATAGACAACAGAAAACAAGATAAAAAATTAAAGCACTTTTCTTTCAGCACTAGACTCCTAATGAGATCAGCATTGGAGTTAATAGCATAAATTAACATGCAGGCTGATCAGGTCTTACAATAGTTGCATAGGTCATTTCAAGATTATTTTTATGTGGTAACATCCCACTGACAGAATTTCAGTCATCTACAGGATACAGTATAGTGCTGCTACATCACAATATTTTGCTGTAGACAAGTGGCACAATAACACATCCTATCACATTAAGCTGACATTTGACCAACCAGCCTTGAAACTACCTTTATACTGAACACATAGCAAGGGCAATATAAGTACAAACTGTACAATTATTGACTGCTTTGGCTTTTGCCTGGGATCAAACACACAACATTCCAGATGCCCTAACCACTTGGCTACCAAAATAGTGCAAAATGTTACATCAAATTATACCAAAATATAATTGCACAATGTGTTACTTCCCACACATAAATAAGTCATATAAACTATCAATAACATTTTATTTCGTGGGCATAAATTTTGTGGATTCGTGAAAAAAATGTTCGTTGGGACATGAATTTGTGGATTCATGTGTTTACAAATAATATATATATTTTAACTTTATTAGGTGATACCATGAAAAGAACCTATGCGAAACATGCATAAAAACCAGATACAGCCTGCGAAGTAACTCGCAAGCTGATCAGGTTTTATGCTGTTTGCTGCTCCTCAGTGATCTGGTAATGAGGATTTTACAATTAAATTTGGTAAGGTTTGAGTTTGGCTTTCTGCAGATCAGGCTTTATGTGGTACCTATTGAGTGCGTCAAAATGAGTCTATATGAGGGAAAGGGTCAAAATGAGTCTATATGAGGGAAAGGGTCAAAATGAGTCTATATGAGGAAAAGGGTTAATTCCCAAGTGCATAAAACAGGTTGATAAGCAAATGTTTGGTAAATAAAAACAAACTATTTCTCCATTGGTAAAACATGTTTGATGTTAAAAGAGTACTTTCATATCATATGAAAAACTAAATATAAGATAAATAAACATGTAACATCTAGTTATCTATTCAAGTATACTTTACATCTGAATGATCCTTTAATTATGGCAATTCTTCAAGGCTTTTTTGCTGATCCTTTCCAATATCGAGATCAGTGTATTGGACACTCCATTGTAAAATGGAAATGAGTTCTTTATAATTAAATTTGGTAAGGTTTAACTGTGGTTTTCTGCAGATCAGGCTTTATGTGATACCTATTGAGTGCGTCAAAATGAGTCTATATGATGAAAAGGGTTAAGATCTGTTTTCAGTGCTTACTGTAACAAAACTTTAATCAGACCATAGTAACTGTAAGTAAATCTAAGCTTGTGGCTAAATAATCTTCATAACATTTTGGCCATGTACTGCTTAGGATAAAAACCAAGGTGACCACAGTGGCACAGCATGGATCCACACATCATCAAATAGGGCTAGACAGGATGTCATGTAGTGCCTGGGGGCAAGTGGATAATGGGGACACAGCAGGTGTTAATCAGTCCTCTTGATGACAACGTTAGATCACTATGTTATTGGCCAAAATGCAGAGTGGATATCTCTTTCCCATGCAGTTTATCTACATAGGAAAGACAACTTGTGTACACACAAATTATGACAATTTATAATGAACCATGGACCTACAGCAAGCCAGCTGGAAGGCTTTGTATATAGTCATAAGAAAGATTGAATTTTTATATTTTCACCTGATTTCCTGTATTTATCGCATTCATTTTGGGTAGTATTGCAACTTAAACAAATATTTCAATATGATTCCATCTTCAGTAAGCAATATAATTACCATAAATTATATATTTTAAGGTTAAGAACCAATTTCCAGATGACACTAATTTTCAAATTTCTCCATCCATCCATTAAATATCATACAGATAACAAAGGTATTATTTGGCATTTATCAGACAAAAGTAGCTACATCCAGAAGTGGATTCTCTCAGAAGAGTTTAGTCTGGTCAGATGATATAAACAAACTTTTCATAAAAAATAAGAATTGTCTACAGGATTTGCTTTGTCTACAAGATTTGCTCTTGGCAAAGTAAGTTTTTGAAGATTTTCTGTGACAAGCTGATATTAATTACAACATTCCTAAAGCTCATATTATCACCACTGTCCATGTAAGAACACTCCTACTTGGTGTTCCTGGAATACGATAATACAGGTAAAAGTATTGCAATATAAACCAAACTACTAGACAAATGCTCTCAATACAGGCTTTGTTCTTAAGCATGCTGAAAATGAAGCACCAAATACATGAGAAAAAAAAATGGACTTCATTTCTTTTTGGTGTTTATATTTTTAAACGACCAGGTTTAACAAAAATAATCTATAAATAACAAATTTTATGGATTTTCCACACATAAAACACAAAGCACTCTATGCAATTCCAGTTCTTTCAACAAAAAACATCATGAAAACAGTCCAAGTATTGTATAAAGGATTTTTAAAAACATATATTTTTTTACCTGATACAAAATGTTCTTTATATGTCAAAAGTAATGGTGGAACTTGATGAGAATTCAAACTGAAATTTGAACTTAAAAATTAAAAAGTTTGTCTAGACCTTGAAGTTTTACAAAATGACAAAGCCTTCATGGTGTAACAAATAAGTCATCTATTTCTTCTTTTTGTCAGGTGAGACTTCTGTTAGCTTCCCAAGTGGTATAACCTCTGTAAATATGAAGGTGCCGACAAATACACATGCAGCTCCAATCCAGTGAGACAGGGTGAACGGGTTCTTGAAATAGAGGATAGACAGCACTAGAGAGACAAACTTCCGCAGCGTTACAACTAGCGTCACTGTGAGGGCGCTGCATTCTGTGGTTAGTATAAATACTGAGCGTATACAGATATACCTGGTCATCGTTAAGGAGCAGCAGTTACTTCAGATTTTTATTCTTACATTAAAATAGATAGAGATAATTCATAAGTTGGATCATTTGGCTCAAGTTTTCTGTTTCATGGTTTAATTATAGTGGTCACGCAATTTCTTAATGTGGCGATTCTTTGAATACCGGCGATGACTCAAGTTACAAGCCCGGTCCCTTGATTTAGCCTTTCTTATCCTTTATAAATTTATGGGCCACTCTTCAAACATGCGATTTTGGGTTCCTCGAGCTCCGTCCTCAGTCCCTAGATAGTATATTCTATATAATTTCTATGCGATTCCTCAAAGTCGATATCAAAATCTATCTGTATCTCCTTGACAGCCATACTCTGGCCCTATGACCACCTGTCTTTGTAAATAACACCTTGGTCAAGATGATTTTGTATTTGTTTTTACACATTGTCAAACCTCCAAAGAGTACATAGGTGAATCGTTATATCAACACGAACACGTAAAACGTATTTTTGCACCTACTGATCATATAACAAACTGTGACGGGTCTGCATGATTAATTATTTGTCATTAAAGGAGCCGATTTTGTTTTTTTGTGTGTTGTTCCTTTTCTCTGTAATCATTAATTTGGATAACCACGGCATAACGTTTAGTGTTTATTACAAGAATGTAAAAAAACACGCAATGCCACCATATACACAAACTAAAACAAAGGGTTTCAATCATATTAATTTTAAAAAACAAACTTATTTCTGACTTTCACGATGAAAGCTATGATCGTGTTATTTTTGTAATGGTTAAACATATTCTATGTTTAGAGAGTACTATTTAAGGCTAAATGTAACAAAATAATTAATGAAAAGACGATGTAAAGGTATCAACAAATAATAATTGAATTTTGACATATAAATGATTCCTCGAATAAGGCGATTCTTCGAGTTTTTTAGCAGACCCGTCTGACCTCCAGGAATCACATGACCACTGTATATCTATATTTATTATTAAAACCACACTAATGCCAATTTCTATATGGGAGATAATAGTACAATAAAACTCCTTCACATGCACAAAGAACAAGTGAAGAGAAATCAAAAACTCTAAGAGCTTGTTTCTAACAAACAAATTATTTCTTTCCTAATTAACTTTCTCACCTAAGGGGCAATCTTTTTTTCCATTAATTTGTTTTAATTGTCCATTTCTTATTGAACAGTTTTCATTTCTACAAATAGGGCTATTCCAGGAAAATCTTCTTGAAGGGCTAGGAATAATGATTTATTAAATATTTATTGGTGGGTGGCTTAAAAACTATTAGAAATTTCTTGTAAGGGGCTAAAACATCAATATGGAACAATAATATGATGAATTTTACCCCCACCCCCCCGGGATAGGATATTTCCATGGAACAGCCTTTACCATTTTCTCCACTATTCTATACTTGCTCTCTCTACCCTTACCCTGTCTGTTCCTGTTCCCCTTATTTCTCCATTCCCTGATAATTTTCCCATCTTCTCATCCTTGCCACTTGGCCCATTTTCAAAAAATCATACTGAACAGTTTTACTGTTTTGCAATCCACTAATGAGTAGCAAACAGTATACACCCTGATCATCATGCATGTTTACTCCCATATTGATCTGGTTCTATTCTGGTTACATTTTGTGGATAGGTTTCAATAATAAAGGGTTAGCACCAATAACTGTAACATCAGAAAGGATACTGTGTGACCACGTTGCCAAGTAAGAAGAGCCACATCTTTGGTACCATGAGTCCCAGCACGGATATCGGAGCTGAAAGCAGAGAATACACTTAGTTCTGCCTTTACATGTTCTTACCATATTTGTTCTCACTGTACCTTTTCTCCCTGTATTTGTTCAACCTGTATTTACTCTCCCTGTACTTGTTCAACCTGTATTTATTCTCCCTGTACTTGTTCAACCTGTATTTACTCTCCCTGTACTTGTTCAACCTGTATTTACTCTCCCTGTACTTGTTCTCTCTGTATTTTCTCTCCCTGTACTTGTTCAACCTGTATTTACTGTCCCTGTACTTGTTCAACCTGTATTTACTGTCCCTGTACTTGTTCTCCCTGTATTTTCTCTCCCTGTACTTGTTCAACCTGTATTTACTCTCCCTGTACTTGTTCTCCCTGTATTTTCTCTCCCTGTACTTGTTCCCCCTGTATTTTCTCTCCCTTATTTTAAGGTTTCCAAATGGGTTTGTTATGTTTTTTCTTCCTCTTATTATTATTATTCTACTCTTTTATTCCTTTTGAGGTCCAAATTAAACAGGTTGAAGATGAGCCAGCAGCATGAAATTTTATCAGTAGACACAGTGACTTTGGCCCTTTTTTTTCATGTGGTATCACGTGACGTAAGGGTGTTTTACATTCTGAAGATGAACGTCATTTGACATCATATGGCATCATAAAGTGAAAAAAATTTCTAATTTCTATGTGTTAACTTCTATATGTTAAAACCAACCTTAAAAATTAAAGCATATGCTTCAGATAGGAAATTTTGCATTTCACTTGTTTTAATTTGCCTATGACGAGTTTTGACGTCAAACTTGACGTTGTCTCAAAAAGTTTGCATGCGGTCTACAGCCATTATTTCTGGACTGATTTTCATCAAAATTTCACAGAATGTGTATGTTACAGTATAGTTGTGCATTCCAGTGTTCATTTTTCCAAAAGCCATTATTTCTAGACTGATTTTCATTAAAATTTCACAGAATATGTATGTTACAGTATAGTTGTGCATTCCAGTGTTCGTTTTTCCAAATTCGAAAAGGCAAAGATTTTATGGAGAATCCAAGATTTGAACCATTGACGTCAAATTTCAAATACATATAAAATCACTTCCAGATGAGTTAGAAAGCTGATTTTTTTTATAGAATATAAGTCTCTAAGAGTGTCTTACATTCTGTGAAGATGAACGTCATTTGACATCATATGGAGTCATAAGGTGAAAAATAATTTCTAATTTTTACGTGTTAACTTCTATATGTTGAAAACGTCTGAGCACCTTGAAAATTTAATAGCATATGCTTCAGATAGTAGATTTTGCATTTCAATGGTTTTCATTTGCCTATGACGAGTCTTGACGTCAAACTTGATGTCTCAAAAAGTTTGCATGCGGTCTACAGCCATTATAACTTTTTTAAAATTTAAAAAAAAAATTGACGTAAAATTTTAAATACATATTAAATCACTTCTAGATGAGTAAGAAAGCTGATATTAGAAAAGATTATAAGCCTCCAAGTGTCTTTTACATCCTGTGAAGGAAAACATCATTTGACATCATATTACATCATAAGGTGAAAAAGAATTTCTGATATCTAAGCGTTACTTTATATATGTTGTAAAGTTCCCAGGACCATGGAAATTTAATGGCATATACAACAAAACATGTGCTTCTGAATGCAATGAATTTCACATTCATGTTCCGTCTTATAACATCAGATTTGATGTCAGGACAAAAAGTTTATACGTGAGCTACAGCCATTATTTCTGGACAGATTTTCTTCAAAGATTCACAGAATGTATATATTACACTCTAGTTGTGCATCCCAGTGTCCATTTTTCCAATTTTGAAAAGGCAAAGGTTCTGTGGCGGATCCAAGATTCGAACCATGGACGTCAAATTTCAAATACGCATAACATAGTTACTGGATAAGTTGATATTTGGACTGAATATTAATCTTCATGTCTTCTTTACATTCTTAACAGATGAACATCTTATGACGTCATAAGTAAAAAAAATCATTTGTATTGTAATTACATGTTTTTTAAGTCCTGTAACTTCATTTTCATTTGATTTGCATGAAATTTTTACTGAAGGTGAAGCATATGATCCTTTGGAGCAATGTCACTTCCGTTTCTGGAAATTTGCAAAGGTCAATGTTATATTTATTATTATTATTATTATTATTATTATACTTTTTTCTTCTTTTGAGGTTCAATTAAAACAGGATGCGCATGAGCCAGCAGCATGAAATTTTCACAGTAAGCACAGTGTCTTTGGCACTTTTGATCGCAGCAATTTTTTTCTTCATGTGATATCAGGGTGAAAAAAGCTACAAAAGTTTGTACGTGCTCAACATCAACTAAAAGGTTATGGTCGGGAAGTATTAACTGACATGAATATCTTTTTTGCCGATTTTTACTGTTTTCTTGAGGATTAACTGTCTATATTTCAAAAGCTGTTACAGATAGGTGGACAAATGAAGCAAGAGAAATGTTGGAAATCTAAAGACTTTTTAACGGTACCTAGCTTTTGGTTATCACATGAAAATTGAGCAATAATTAAAACTGTTCTTTCAAGCTCTCCTGCAGTTGATCCCAATCCTTTGATCTATTCTTTCTAAAAAACTATTAATTTTTGAAAATAATTTTAAGAACATTATTTATAGCTTGATGCAGTGCTGTTCTAATGGTATGCAGATAATGATCGGATCATTAATAACAAAGTTATTGTTTGAAAAGTAGTGACTGACATGAACATCTTTTTGTTGTTTCTTGTTGTTACCTTGACGTTTAACCATCTATATCTCAGAAGCCATTACATCTAGGTTAAAATATAAATTAGGTGAAATGTTGGATATTTGAAAACCTTTGGTACCAATGGTACCTAGTTTTCTGAAAAAGGGCATTATATGAAAAGGTAACATCAAAAATAAGAAATTCTTAAAAACTGTTTTTCCTAGTGCTTCTTCAGTTGGTTCCACATATTGTTCCAAATTTTATTTCTGTTACATCAAATGTATAATATGCTGCTGTAATGTATTTTAATGCTCTATGCTCTATTTTTAATGCTCTATGCTCCTTTAAATTCAGCAAAATAAAATCAATGAAAACTAGATTCTGTTTGTCCCAAACAAACAATAGGGCTTTCTGCTCCTATGGCCTTAGTGTTATTATGCCCTTGACCTTTGACTTTATTACTTCAAAGTCATAGTTCACAATATATAGGCCGTGGGCAATGTCCCTACCATGTTTCACAGACATAGGCTTATTCCTTCTCAAGTAATATATAAAAATGATTTTGAATTAAGTGTCACTTTGATCCTGACCTTTGACCAAATGACTTGGAAATTTAAAAAAAGATTGTGAACTGGACATGGACAATATCCCTAACAAGTTTCACAAGCTTAGGATAATTAATTCTCAAGGAATTCAGCGGACAAGGATTTTTATATTAAATCTCACTGTGACCTTGACTTTGATCGAATGACATCAAAATCAATAAGGGTCTTCAACTGACAATGGGCAATTTCCCTACCAATTTCAAAAATTTATGCTTATTCCTTCTCAATTTATTGTGCGGACAAGGACTTTACACTAAGTGTCAATGTGACCTTGACCTTGGAAGGCCAAAATAAATATTGATCATCTACTATTCATGTAACCTCTACGTATGAAGACAGAACACATATTAGTTATCAAGTTATTGAGTGGACATTGATATGGCTAACGGATGGACAGATGGACAAGTGCCTTATCATAATAAGGGCGTATTACTAAACTTGGTATTGTAAGAAAGCTCTAAGTGTAAATCCTGAAGAAATCATAATTTTTAATTCAAAGTTCATGAAACTACAACGTTTCAATTTCGTTAAAAGTAGACTTTTCGCCTTTCTGTAATAACTCAACCAATTCAACCCCGATCTTCAAAAACTAAATATCACCTGAAAGGTCTTTCAAATCACTACAGATTTTACCCACAGTGTCCAGGTAGAATATTTTTCATTTTTGAGATACACCTTGCCGAATAAAAACACCAATAACTGACATATGACCTTGACCTTTACACTATTTTCCGTAAATGGAAGTGACTAAGGTAAATGAGATGCTATGTTGCACATTCAGTGAAAATTTTATGGAAATCGGTCAAAAGTTAAGGCCCGTAGGGCTAAAAAATTCTACATTTTGGATTAAAAGTTTGTTAACGCGCCATGACATCAGTTTACGTCACACAACGTCAGTCTTTTCAGAGCTGTAAGAAATTGTTAAGACTCATGTTCTGTCCAAATTTAAATTTTCTAGCTTATCTGAAAGCTTCGTAATACGTAAATACATTTTCAGGTTCAAAGTTCAAAACTTGGTTCAGACATAGATCCTTGGTCTTTTTGAATGTTGCAAAATGTATTAATTCTGCACAACTAAATCGCAATCCATACATTCTGTGAAAAAATCAAGTCAACTGGTCAAGAAATGATGGCTGTAGAGCGCGTACAAGCTTTGGTAGCTTTTTTTAACCCTGACGTCACGTGACATCAAATGAAGAAAACAACTGCTGCAATCAAAGCGCCAAAGTCACTGTGCATACTGTTAAAATTTCATGCTGCTACCTTCTCGGCAACCTGTTTTAATTTGAACCTCAAAAGGAAGAAAAAAGTAGAATAATAATAATAACTAGATTTCATTCGTTGATACGAATGATAGGACTTTCTGCAACATTTTGAATGTAAAGATTAATACCGTTGAAAGAATATATATTAAATTCCCTACCTTTTACTTTTTTTTTTGTATGGACTTCTCATGCATGAACTTTGTGAAGTAAGCCATATGACAAAAATAAATAAATCTTTATTTTGATATCGCTTTCTTATAACTTGACCAATTTTAGTTGTTGTTGTTGTATTGGGGTATACCGTCGCTGCGATAGTATTTCAATCATATAGCGACGTCCAGCTAATTACAGGTGGAGGAAGACCCCGAGTACACAGAGGTACCCTGATAGAACCACCGACCTACCGCAAGCCAGCTGGAAGGCTTCCTCTCATGAAAAATCCGAAGTCCCTAAAGGGATTCGAACCCACAGTGGTGAGGGGCTGAGAGATTCCAATTTTAGTATTCTAGGTACCAAAATATATGTCCTGAAAATCCCTACAATTCAATTGTAGCATATTTGGGTCTAGTTTTATAGGTTTTCAAAATATAAGCAATTAAACTTAAACCTATTAATTCTGCATATCAAAATTCTTTTTTTAATTTCGTGTACAGCCGCGGGAATAAAACCGTAAATGCTACCATGCAAAAGAATCGTCGACACGTGTAGCCTCATGAGTTAAATTTCAATAATGCTTATACATACGATGGAAATGACTCTAGTACGTTATAGTTAGTGTTTATTAAGAGAGAATTTAACAGTTAAGAAGCCAGAACGATGTCAGTTGTCGAATTATACAAAGAAGACCTCGGGATACATAGGCTATCCAATTTTCAAGCTTCTAACTCATCAGGTGCCTTTGAAACACGAAATTACATATTTATGACCAAAGTTCGAATCTCGATTTTGACATAAAATCTGGAACTTTTGGAATTTTGAAAATTCAAGAATGTATGCACATCTTCATCCCAACTTACACCTTATGTTAAAATATCAAGTCAATCGGACCAATATTGACGGCTGCAGAGCGCGAACCAAATTTGGTAGCTTATTTGAACTGTGACGTCAAATGACGTCATACGAAGATGAAAATTGTTGCATTCAAAAGGGCCAAAGTCATTCCTTTTTAATTTGAACCTCAAAAGGAGGACAAATAATAATAATAAGAAAAACATAACAAACCCAATAGGACTTTCTGCTTGAGGCAGAAAGCCCTAATAATAGAAAAAACATAACAAACCCAATAGGTCTTTCTGCTTGAGGCAGAAAGCCCTAATAAAAGATATAAATATTTGGTAGGAAAGGAACCTTGTATACTTTTTTGCATGTAAAGAGGAATAGTTATTCATCAATCCCCTGTGGGACATCAAGTATAAAAATTATAGTCATTTTAAAAGGTTCTTGAAGAGCCAGCTTCATGAAATAAAAACAGAAAACAAAGCTACGTAGTCCCCTTTGAATGCAATGACTTACATTTTTATATTACGTCAGATTTCATCTCTACAGCTGTCAATTCGATACAGATTTCTTCATTTTTTATCAGATGATGTATGTCAGGGTATGTAATTGAATCTGATCAGGTTTGATATGGTTTGCAGAGCAGAAAGCCCTACCATTTGTTCAGAACAAATGAAATCTAATTCTAACTGTATTTGTTATTATCTTTGCATCCTGTCCCCTTTTGTTCTAACCTTTCCCCCTCCCCTTGACTTGTTTTCCCTTTTCCCTTTTTCCCGTACTTGTTTTCTCAGGCTCCCTGAATTTGTTTTTGCTGACTCCCTGTATTTGTTTCCCTGACTCCCTGTACTTGCTTTCCCTGACTCCCTGTACTTGCTTTCCCTGACTCCCTGTACTTGCTTTCCCTGACTCCCTGTACTTGTTTTCCCTGGCTCACTGTACTTGTTTTCCAGGTTCCCTGTTTTCCCTGTATTTGTTTTCCTTGACCCACTATACTTATGTTACAAATTCCTTCAGTTTGTGATAAAGAATACCTTTCTGAATTATGAATTTGTCCAAAAGAAAATTGCTGCATGCAGGTTCTGATAAAATGGCTCCAGTAAAATTTGACTTATGTACAAGGTTGAATTTGCTTTATAAAATGTTTTGAGTACATAAACACTGCCCTCTTAGAAGGTGGTTGATGTTTAGTTTGACATCCCACCAACAGTATTTCAGTCATTTGGGATCTTTGGTTACATAAAAAAAGACAGAGTGCTCCCTCACAGTATTATCACACAGTAGACAAGTGGCATGATACCATTATCCAGACACTGGGCCAACCAATCATAGAACTGCCCTTATGTGCTGAGTGCCAAGCATAAATGAGATTTACCAGTACAATTTTAACAACTTAAGCTATAAGGCAGATGCTCTAAGCACTTGGGTACCTGGAAACAGGTATAATGTTATCTTACCTGAAGCATTATAGAACACCGCTGCCTTGTAGATGTCACTGGATATCAACAGAAAACCTGGTAGTGGCAATGCATGCTGAAATATACATGTATACACATCACAGGACTGTCTCTTTGATTATACCTTATTTAAATGCCTTTATTTCAAATCCATCTTAAAATCTTATTTTGGGTCCAAACCTAGATACCACATTATATTTATAGAAAATTTTACAGTGGAGTGTCCAATACACTGATTTCGCAATTCCTTGATATTGGAAAGAGTCAGTAAAAAAAGCCTTGAAGAACTGCCATAATTAAAGGATCATTCAGATGTAAAGTATACTTGAGTAGATAACTAGATGTTACGTGTTTATTTATCTTATATTTAGTTTTTCATATGATATGAAAGTACTCTTTTAACATCAAACATGATTTACCAATGGAGAAATAGTTTGTTTTTATTTACATTTGCATAGTTTGTTTTTATTTACATTTGCTTATCAACCTGTTTTATGCACTTGGGAATTAAATAGTTCCCTCATATAGACTCATTTTGACCCTTTCCCTCATATAGACTCATTTTGACCCTTTCCCTCATATAGACTCATTTTGACCCTTTCCCTCATATAGACCCATTCCCTCATATAGACTCATTTTGACCCTTTCCCTCATATAGACTCATTTTGACGCACTCTAGGTACCACATAAAGCCTGATCTTCAGAAAGCCAAACTCAAACCTTACCAAATTTAATTGTAAAATCCTCATTAATAGACCACTGAGGAGCAGCGAACAGCATAAAACCTGATCAGCCTGCGAGTTACTCGCAGGCTGATCTGGTTTTATGCTGTTCGCATAGGTCTTTTCATGGTATCCTCTATGAGGGAAAGGGTTAAATAGCACTTTTAGTTCTCATTTATTTTATTCATTCTCATAACAAAAATTAACATAATTAACAAATAAACAAAATGGGTCCCTCTAATGACAATTAATTAATGAAGATGACTTGTCACAGTTTGTGACACTATCAGTAAGTACAAAAATACATTTTATTCAGTCATGTAGGTCTTATGATACATCTGATTTCACAATGTGTGGAAACAAAAAACAATACTATCTCCACAGGCAAAGGCATATACCGCCTTGACAGGTGGTCAAAAGGCCAAAATATGACTGCAAAGGAGATACAGGTAAATTTGATAAAGACCTTGAGAAATCGCTCAAACATTATATAAGATATACTATCAATCTACCAGGCACCAAGATCAAGGAATCCATAATCACATTTGAAGAATCGCCCTAAAATTTGTAGAGAATAAGATGTGCTAAAATTCAAGGGATCAACCTTGAAGTCTGAGTCATCATTATGTTTCAAAGAATTGCCCCTGTTGAAGAATAGCATGACCACCATACAAAGTGTATATAGAGAAGTTTGTCATCTGGACACAAGTCTAAATATATATTCATACAGGACACTCCCATGTAAAGTGACCTTTTTATTCATTATCTAATTTGGCTTGGGAGATATATGCTGTAGTAATAGACCAAGATTTGTAGACTATCTGGGTTTTCTTAACCCTTTTCCTCATATAGACTCATTTTGACGCACTCAATAGGTACCACATAAAGCCTGATCTGCAGAAAACCACAGTTAAACCTTACCAAATTTAATTGTAAAATCCTCATTTCCAGACCACTGAGGAGCAGCGAACAGCATAAAACCTGATCAGCCTGCGAGTTACTCGCAGGCTGATCTGGTTTTATGCTGTTCGCATAGGTCTTTTCATGGTTTCCTCTATGAGGGAAAGGGTTAAACACAACCACTATACAGACTTACTGACCAACACATGTGGATGTCAACACTCATCTGTTTGGTTGTTGTTGATTTTTCAAAGGGAGATAAATCAGTTCAAAATGGACCTAAGACTTATGGCTCTTAATGAGAATGTAGCCCTTGAGATTGTGAACAAGTATTTGAAGTTTGCTGAAAGACAGTTTTATGTCCAAGGTTCAAGTTTTTCCAAAATAACGCCAACGAAAACGACAACAGGGTGATGACAATACCTCAACGTTTTTTCTTTGAAAAAACAGGCAAGCTTATAAAAACACTGATCAAAATCTGTAAACACTGACACATGCTGTGTCTTACATCATAGAGCAATTTCTATATTAGGAAAAAACATGTTCAATTGATTGATATTGTTGGAATAGAAAATCTTTCATTAATAATGCCTCTTATCCATGACTTGATGCTTGAAAAGTTTAGGGTCCATTAAGAAAGGTACACTTCATAGAGCCAACAACCCTTAGAAATGTAGACAGATGATAAAAAAAGTGAAGCCAGACCAGGACTCAAGCCCATGACCTCTAGTTTACAGGGCGAGTTCTTTACCAACTGAGCTACTGGACTGCTTACAGAAATCTCTCACTGACAGGATTACTTGAAGGACGTTATATAGTACAGGCCTGTTTCCCTCATTTGTAAATTTATCAATCATAAAAAAATCTAATGGCACTAACATTGTAGAAGAGAGATTCCTTGGGGTGTTTGCCATACTGCTGGTAGATCTGCTCTTGGTATATACCCATCCTGGCCGTCAGGAACAGGCACAATGTCAGAAGAGTGATGCCTGCAAATATCATCATCATCATCAAAATTATAATTTACACCACCATAACCCTTATCAACATCATCATTATCATCTTCATCATCATCAACATTTTAATTATCATCCTCATCATTTAAAAAAATTAGGATTTTTTTTTATGCTTAAATGTTCTGTGATATCATACGATTAGGCAAGTGGCATGATACCAAACCCAGTCACGTTATTCTGACACAGGCCAAACCAGTCCTGCAACTACCCTTATAGTTATGCTGGGTGCAAAGCAAGGGAGAAACATTGTTATCATGAGTAATGACTTTTTCTGTCATGTTGCTGCCAGGGATCAAACTAAATACCTCCTTGTTGTAGGGTGGCAGCTTCAACGACTAGCAGCCAAGTACAAGGTAGATATAACTGTGACATTTTTTAATGACATGGGTAGGACACAACTGAAAACCAAACCTAAGACCTCTGATTTATGGGTCGGACACACTAAACACTGACTTACCTATACTCAAGCCAGCTGAAAAAAGGCTTCCTCACATGAAAAATCTGAGAAAATAGGCAAGGACATTGACCGTAAGAAGTAAAGTGAGTTTATAGCTTAGCATTAAAGGTGCACCCAGTACCGCTGCCCCTTCTCCTCCTCCAAAGATTTTTCTTTCACGAAAAAATAATGTGCAAAATTTACTCAGATATCTATATCAACTAAATATCCCCATGCTACTGAAGCATATAGTTTCTAGAAACATGTAGATAGAAAAACGGATGGAGAGGAGAGTTCAAATCTCTTGGGGACCAAAAGGTGAAAAAACTTATTTTCTATTAAGCATAATGAATGAAATTATATACAGCATAATATATCCCACATCAAAACTACATCATATGGTAAATATCATATCAGTTGACCCTAATCAATTACTGTCTGCTGTTTTCAAATGTGTCAAAATGAGTCTATATGAAAGGCTTAAGTATATATGTATCAGATCCATCCTCTTCACTCTCAGGTTTTATCAATATACAATGACTTAGGGTTTCCACTGGTGTTTTGCTGTTTATTCGTGCTGATAACTTACCAATTGTCCAGTTCATCCAATCAAAAGCATTTTGTTGTTCCCCCTCTTGTGGAGTTTTCTGTAAAATAGTTACGAAAATGTTTGAAAATGACAATAATAAAATTTTTCCATGACAACACTTTCCATGAGCATAGGACATGGCACAAAGAGGAAGAGGATATCTATTCTATGACTTTCTCATTTTCTTTCCTGCATATTTAGCAGCATAATAAAAAACATTCTACAACTTAAGAGTAAAGTAAGAATATATGGTCTTTGTAACCTTCTTATCATGGAGCCAGCTACTGTGGTGATGTTAACCCTTTCCCTCATAGAGGAAACCATGAAAAGACCTATGCGAACAGCATAAAACCAGATCAGCCTGCGAGTTACTCGCAGGCTGATCAGGTTTTATGCTGTTCGCTGCTCCTCAGTGGTCTGGAAATGAGGATTTTCTAATTAAATTTGGTAAGGTTTAACTGTGGTTTTCTGCAGATCAGGCTTTATGTGGTACCTATTGAGTGCGTCAAAATGAGTCTATATGAGGGAAAGGGTTAATTAAACTGAAATGTCCAAAACAGTCATTTATTTTTGGTTACCTAATTATCATGAATATTTTCAAGAACAATGATAAATTTCAACCAATGTATGAGTTTGCAGACTGAACTGGCTTTATCATAAGTTGTTGTTTTTTAAAATACACACATACAGTGCAGATCACTGGGTGTTCAACTACACTGTGTCTGGGTATGCCAAACTTTATAGCAACGTCTTTCTGTTTTCCCCCTTTTTCAACTTCCATTATCGCTCTGTATTTGGTTTCGTATGTCTGGACATTCAGTTTTCTTTTCAAGCCTTTCCCCGAACCAACTGATCCAGTTATCCCCTCGCTTCAATCCTTCAATGGATTGCTCAGTTGAAGCGGACTGTCTAGCTATCCCCCCGGGTTGGGTACCGGGTCCTTCACTAGACAGCCCTTGTTCAGGACAGTCAGCATGTGTTTCATCTGTCGTAGCCATGATAAGTGACTACAGACTGTCATGATGCAGCTTATATCTAATAATGATGACATGTTGAGTAAGTGCAATTAAACATCTTTTAAACAGTTTTACACCGTTTTTTCTTACCGACGTAATTTCAGTCCAATTAGCACATTCCGTTACACTAGTGCATTATGGTAATTTTCTGTTTACAAATGGCGGATTAAAGACGCAGGTAAAAGGTTTGAACACATTCTCGTGCCTCTCGGTAACATGTGAAAACATCCCGAGGCAATAATGGGTACAGGTAATTGGCAGTTCGACTCATGAAAGGTAAATCTATATAAGTTTTATATGCGGGGACCAAAAAAAAAGATCGACTTATTAAAAAAATCGACTCATAAAAGTTCGACTCATAAATTGGATTTTATATAGAATATATAAGGAATGATTTCGGGACTTGAAAAAATAGTCGACACACCGAGAAAGTCGACACATCGAAGTTCCACTCATCGAAGTTTTACCGTATATCATATGTCTACAGAACATGGTTCAAACCATCTCATCTTATCCATTTGCCTAATAAATATTAATGTCTAAATTGTTGACTTGATGAGTATCAATTTACAGAATTTTAAACGGCAAATTCTAAATTGGCATATAAAATGGATTTTTCTTTCCTATGAAGATTGTGTAGAGTCTGAGCTACAATACTAAATGAGCAAACAGAGAAGACCCTGATCAGATGACTCCTGGAAGGAGCTGTCAGATCTGGGTCTGACCTGTTTTCCAACATGTCAAAACAAGTCTATAAGCTACAGGGTTAGATTTGTTGGGTATCTGGGAATGGACCCCAAAGATATATAGACCATTTCATATGAAATTTGCCTGATCTGTGATTTGTAACCAAAATCGAACTTGATCTTTATCTTACATGTATAACAAAAATAGATTCAATACATGAAATCTTTCAAAAGTTATTGCGTGGAAATGGTCATTTCACTAAAAATTTGCCTATAAAGGGGGCATTACTCTACAACAAACAAGAACTATCATTGACAAGAGCTGTCAAAGGACAGCACTCTCAACTATTCAAAATGCTTGTTGGTAAATCAAAAGAAATCTATTTCAATTCTTGACTTTTATTATCCCTGTATATAATAAAAGTCAAAAATGATATACCTTGATAGTCTAATACCCCTAAATAGGTTTATGAAGTCTAAAATCAATCCTATGACTAGTTACTGAGACATAAGCTTAATAAAACTGTGCATGCAAAACTTTAACCAAGTTTAGGGCCATAATTTGTATAAAATTCTGTCCAAGAGTTATCTTCCTTGGTTTTCTTATGCCCCTGAACACACTCCTAAACTTTCTAGTCAATACCATATACAAATTCTGAGATATAAGCTGGATAGTAGCTTGCATGCAAAACTTATGTCAAAAAGGCACAGTCAAAAATTGGCCCTAATCTGCATTATATACAATCTAAAACCATCTGCCACTATAGTATGATACCAATGAACATATTAAAGAAGTTTCAAATCAAACCCATGCCTGGTTACTGAAATATAAGCATGAAGTTCATTGCATGCAAAACTTTAACCAAAATTTCTAAGTTAAAAAGGGCCATAATTTGTAATATATTCCATCATGTGTTATCTTCCTTGATATAATGATACCCCTAAACATATTAAAGATGTTTTAAATCAATCCCATGCCTTGACTTTGAGATATAAGCATGAAAGTACCTTGCATGCAAAACTTTAACCAAAATTTCTCTAAGCTAAAAGGGGCAATAACTTGTAATATATTCCATCAAGAGTTATCAACCTTGAAAGTATGATACCCCTAAACATATTAAAGATGGTTCAAATCAATAGCATGCCTGAATACTGAGATAAAAGCATGAAAGTACCTTGCATGCAAAACTTCAACCAAAAGCTGCAACACCAACGCCGACACAAAGGCGACTACAATAGCTCTCATATCCTTCAAATAGTCGAACTAAAAATGATGAATACCCCCAGATACCGCTTTGTCACAGTTTCTGTTAACAATTGAAGGCAGATAAAATATATTCAAGAAATATGGCAAGGGGGGAATAACACAAAGAAAACTGGAGCAAACATGATATGTCTACAATATGAGCAAGTAGACTTGGTATTTATAATTGTTGTGTAGTTAAATGAAAAATAGCTAAGAAATAATGTGGACAAAATATCTTCAATAAATATATCAAAGGGCCCTAACTTATATAAAATCAAGCCAGTCATGATGTGCCAATGATATGCACAATTAGACTTGGTACTTATTAGTATTGTGAAGTTAAATCAAAATCAGATCATTGGTAGCCTAGAAATTCTGTGGACAAAATATCTTCAATGTATAAAACAAAGGGCCATAACTCATACAAAATCAAGCCAGTCATGATGTGCTAACAATATGCACAATTAGACTTTGTACTATAAATGCTTTTAAGTGAAATCAAAATCAGACCAAGGTAGCCAAAATATTGTGTGGAAAAAATATATTCAATAAATATAACAAAGGGCCATAACTCATTTAAAATCAAGCTGATGAAATCAGCCAACAATATGCGCCACTTGGCTTGGCATTTATTAGTGCTGTGAAGTTGAATCAAAATCAGTCCAGTGGTAGGCATGATGAAGGGAGGAAAAAATATATTCAATAAAAATAACAACGGGTCATAACTCATTTAAAATCAAGCAAATCATGATGAATCCTGAATCAACTTGGCTTTGTACTTATTTCAAGGGCATATAATTTAAAAAGTAGAATGGTGACCCCATTTAAATTAGTTTCTAATGTAATACACTATAATTATGCAAAGTATTAGAAATTTATCATGGTTAGTTTTAATTTTCCTTTTTTGTCTATATAGAGAATAACTGCATTGTGCACATATGCCTTTAATGATTGTAGATATAGATTACTAAGACTCAAAGAAAAAGAAAAATATACTTACCTTATGACTTGCAGAGGCATAGGTGCAAATAATGATACCTGCAGTAATCAAAATTACAGAGAAGTACTTGTGCCATGGATACCTGTAAAACAAATTTTAGAATATAAAAGTTGTGTAATGGATACCTGTAAAGCATATTTCAGATTATAACATACAAAGCGAATAATATGCAGCCAGATGCTAAAAAAGAAGGACCCCATGCTTAAAAAGTGAGTGCTCCACTGACTGCGCTATCAAATTACTGTATACAAATTTCTCCCCCACCCCATTTTTTTTCAGGATTTGAATACACAATGTCATGTAATATGTGTGTGTTATTGAACTGCCTTTAACATGGCATATTATATCCAACAGAAATGTTTAAAAAATATCAAGATAGCAAAACTATAAATGTTTACTTCAGGCATTAAAGTCAATGTAAGTAATGAACTCATCTTATCTTGGCTCATGTGCCCGACCACTATCCCATAAGTCACAACATTAATCAGGAAAAATCTGATATTTATTATGATTTCAGCATGTGAATGTAGTATGAGAAACATAGTTTTCCAGTACGAATACATGTTGTTTTTTTTCACCACCAATGCTGTCATTTAAAACTAAAGTTTTTACTTGTTTGCTTGGTTTAATATCCCACACACACTATTTCAGTCATTTGCAGAGTATGTCTATTTGAGGCAGATAATGTGCTGCCACACTGCAGTATTACGCTGTAGACATGTGGCATGATACCATACCCAGTCACATTATCCTGGCAGCGGGCAAACCAGTGCTGGAACTACCCTTATTTGCTGAGCTCCCAAAAAGGAGGCTATACCAGTACCATTTTTATAACTTTGGTCTGTTGCAGCCAGGGATCGAACCCATGACCTCCTGCTCCCAAGGCCGATGCTCTAACCACTCAACCACCAAGGACAATCTCTTGTTTTTTACGAGTAATTGGTTGCCCTGTGAGGCAATTTTCATTTGCATGTTTCTCAGCTATGCACTTTGGAAACATCTAAATCCCACAAATAAACATCCTAAAGAAGGCACTGCCCAAAAATCAAGGGCACAACCAGGTGGTGGAGATGATATCTCAGAAACAAGGTGATGAAATAAAGTAATTTTTTCTTACTTTTTATTCAGGATGATGACACCAAGAGACAGGCTAGCAATAAGTGATCCCTGAAATTAAATAAAAGATATTCCGTAATGTACATAATTTTAACCCTTTCCCTCATATAGACTCATTTTGACGCACTCAATAGATATCACATAAAGCCTGATCTGTAGAAAGCCACAGCTAAACCTTACCAAATTTAATTACAAAATCCTCATTTCCAGACCACTGAGGAGCAGCGAACAGCATAAAACCTGATCAGCCTGCGAGTTACTCGCAGGCTGATCTGCTGATCTGGTTTTATGCTGTTCGCATAGGTCTTTTCATGGTGTCCTCCATGAGGGAAAGGGTTAAGTAGTTTTTATATGAAACAGCAAAAAACTTTGTACTTTAAGAATACCTGTGTTAATACAAAAATGTTTAAATTATATTGTGTTTAACAGTAATCATATTTAAAGGTGAAGTAAAATGTTTTAAAAGCCCTCCAATTATTTAATTCCAATCAACTAGACAGTGATCTGGCAACCCCACACCATATATTTATTCAACTCTATTCAGACTGTACGTACAGTAATGTACCATAATGCTTTTAGCAGTGTTTTACAAAATCATGACATACAAAAGACAATATTCAAATCTGAAAACATACTTACTGCTCGAAATATAATGTGCAGCGTCATTGGTATACTAAATCCTAACGAGTAATTGTTGAGCACCTGAATGACGAAGAAGAATGACACCATAAAACCATATACTCTGAAATATAAAAATAATAACATGTTGATGAAAATATATATACTCCATACTTTCAGTGAACAGATTGACAAATACACACTGGAGAAAATCAAATCTTCAACAGTGAAGAGATGATGCTATCTCCTATAAATACCACAAATAGGAAATTACAGAAAACTTGAGAAATAGCATTGAAATAGATAAAACATTTTGTTGATATTTCTTGTAAGACCATGATACCATGGTAACAAAAAACAACAACAAAAAAACAGATTTTCACATGTGGCTCCTCAAAATGGGAAAAATATTGTTTTCTATGTGTGACAGAATATATGATCCTACAAAATGATTAACAAATAGTCTTTATATCTACTTTAATTGAATTTTAATGGTATATGAGACAAAGATTTCTTTGCCATGCAGACTCAGGTAGAATCTGAGCTACAATATCATATGAGCGAACAGAGGAGACCCTGATCAGACAGGTTCTGGAAGGAGTTATCTGATCGGTGTCTGCTGTTTGCCAATGCATCAAAACACATCAATATAACGTTAAATGATTAAATCAATACAGGAAGTAAATATGATTCTCAATCCTTGTAAACCAGTATACTGCTACATCTACATGTATATTGGATAATGAGTAAAGTCAGTATTGTACCACAATACAAAATGCAAGATTAATGTAAGGATCAAAAGTGAACATCTACAAATGACTGAAAATAAGAGTATGGGGGTCAATCCATGTCAGGGGAGATAATTCAAAAACAATTCAAGAAACTTCAGAGCATTTGCAATTGAATATTTGATGCTTATTCAGCTTATTATTTCATAACTTGCACATATCCACTTGGTAGTAAAGCTTCAAGTAAAAAGTGTCACTGAATTTGATGTTCCAACCAGAAGTTGCTAAGATATATAGCCCAGAAAATAAGCAGGAAAGTTAACTGGATGAACAAAGTGACATTTGTAAACTCCCTAAAAAGAAAGAAACTGTTGGGTCTTTGTCTCCATGGAGTCAAAGTCACTGACTTACTTGAGAGGTATCTGGCTCTTCTTTCTGCCGCAGTCGACAGTGAAGAAAAATCCCTCGGCTGCGATGAAGAGGAACTGCATGAATGTGACTATGTTCCCTGAGTTCTGGTACTCTATTACAAGAAGTTCCATGAAAACTACGTTGAGGCAGCAGCCAAAGAAGACCAACGAAATTGGTATGGCTGGGTGCATGATGCCTGATGATTGTTGTCGTGGTGACTAGAGAAGATACTGAGTGATACTTAATAATAGGTTGGTCTCCTTTCCTGTCAAAAACCTGTGCTTCTCATGATTTCAAACCTGAAGTTCAAAACAAATATGCTATAAAAACAGTTAATTGATGGGTAATGCTCTGATCCCTATACCTGGTATATATTTTCTATGTATTATGTATGTCATTGAAAAACTGTAAAAAGGTAGAAAAAAATACCATCTATTATGTAATTACATGTCTATGGAGAACAGAAAAATAAAAGAGAAGTGACTAAAAGTAAACAATATCATAGGAAGTGACTGTAGCAGAACCGATTTTTATCATTATATATATTTTGATATGTTTCCATGTTGGGCGCCAAATGTAACTAAGTAAAATCCTACTGCCCCAAGCTGAAATCGAACTCAGGACCCTCGGTATGCAAATCGGACACTCTACCACGTCGCCACAAAAGCTAGCTCTATGGCAAAGTAATACTAGTGCCATTTTATACCTCTACTACATGACGTCAAAGCATAACAAGAGCTGTCCATAAGACAGCAAGCTCGATTATTCGAATGTTTGTCAATAAAAATAAACATTGCAATTAAAGACAAAATGAGAATCTCTGTATTATCAAAATATACACAAGAGCAATAAACATGTGCTCCCAGTTTCAAAGCAATATCTCAAAGAGTTCTGTGAAAAAGTGAGTTAGTACAAAAAAGATTAATCAAGTCAAAACTGGGGCATGATTATGTAAATATCCAAGACAGACTTATGTACTCTTGCTAAGTAATAACTCAAAAGGTTAAGTGAAACATAAGAAAAAAGATATTCGGCATTAGAAAAAAAACAACAAAGATATGAAAGTTAAAGAAAGTAAAAGTGTAACAATATCCTATATTTAATATAATAATGCTGGCAAGTATATGGTCTGTGATTTTAAAATAAAGCTAGAAAACATAATTGTCATGCAAAATACTAGCCAGGAAAAAAAAGTGAAAAGAAAGGGAAATAAATGTAATATAAGCAAAACTTAAAAAAAAAAAAAAAAAAAAAAAGGCATGTACACTGAAATTTGCAGTATATGAAATCCATTGTACAGTTACCTTACAGGGTACATGTCTAGCGGCATGTGACATGACTTTCCTCATCCGGGAATAAATAGTCATGTACCATGTCAAGAAACTGTATATCTTATAATGTAAACTTGACTAATGACTTGACTATTTGAGTTTACCGTCGCTTCGACAGTATTTCAGTCATATAGCGACGTCCAGCTAATTACAGGTGGAGGAAGACCCCGAATGCACAGATTCATCCGGGTAGAACCACCGACCTATCGCAAGCCAGCTGGAAGGATCTTATAATGTAGACTGGGTTAATCAGCTGTTTACATATAATAAGGGTATATGACTACCGGTATGTCATTCTTGTCGTAAACTGTATTGTGCTTGTGTTCATCCAGAGACTTATAAACAGAGATTGGCAGCTTATACTTTGCCCATATCAATTTTCTGAAGTTGCACGCAGGCAACAAGACTTCAATGAGATCTGGACGAGAATGGAAATCAAATACATATTTATGGTAAGTTTCAAGGGATATTTAAAGTAATATAGTATTGATGTTATTTTGTTTAGTCAATATTTGTTCGATTACTTTTGACATATCCTGATCGACAACACAGTGAGACACAGTTAAGGGCAATCATTTTACATGTTTGCCTTTAAAGATTTGTGTTACTAACACCAGGCAAGAAGACCCTTACCAGCAAAAATCATTGGTTAATCCTGCAGGTACATCATTTTCTCATACAGTGATTAGTCATATTGGACCATTTATCTTCCTTGTACCCTTAAGTCATTTTCATTGCAAAATGATGTCAACCACTCAAAAAGACTATTTATGTAAAAAGACCATGATTTTTTCTTAGGTGTGTCAGAAATGTGCACTAGAGGATATATCCTCAAGGGTCAGTTCTTGCCAAATTGGTATTCTCGGGCTATGTACACTAATGGGATATTTCACCTCAAGTGTTATGTAAACTTTCAGGGAAACTATTGACCATTGACAAAATTGATAGATCCTTGTTTCAAAACTGTTTTTTTTTATTGAAAATATTTTAAAAACATTCATTAATAAAGAAGTAACGATTTTATACCATTTTCACTAATGCTTTTTTTATGTTTTTAACCACCTATTAAATCTACAATACACTCAGCAAGCAGACAATGACTGATTTATGTAAACCAACTCTGTTCTTAAAATAGTGCATGTTTGATTAAGAAAACAGTTCTCAACAATCCTCTGCACAGAAGTCATTTAGAGCCACAGTTGTTAATAATCTGACAGTGAAATTCACACTCCATAATTTAAATAAAAAAATTTAACATACAATATGTCCATTTACCCCCTGTAGAGGCCATGCAGGCTTTTTATCCCAAAAATTGGTTTTAAACCCCCAAAAATTGTAGGGACCCTCTACAGGAAAGGACACAAATTTAAGGAAAATAGCAAGATACCAGATACAAAACTCAGAGGGCACCCTATAATAAGGCATCCAATCAATTCTTAACCTTACCAATTTGTAACCGCAATTCGTATTACGAAATTTAGAAGTTTTTATCAAGGAATTTTTATTAAGACTATTCATAAAATTATTAAACTTGTTGATAGTTGGCCAACTAATATTACTGAAATATTTTTTATGGATATCTGAATATTTTTGACAACACATGAAAAAATGTTACTCAGTTTCCACAAGAATACTAGTTCTGTCTCCTCTATTTATACCCCAATCAGTCTAGGGTCACATTGCACTAAAAATATTGAGTGAGTGTAAATCAGAAATACAGTCATGGTTTTTGTATTATCATAAATAACATATATTATGAATCAGGTTTATTGTATGATTAACAAAAAATAATCTTCAAGATGACCAATCTTATGAAAACATTTATATTGGTTTCTAATTCCTATGAAATAGATATATATCTGAAATAACCCAAATTAATGATATTATTGTATTATACGTATCATGTTAAATGTTTTATGTTGACAATGTACATTGCACAAGTCTGAAAATAAAAGATATTCTGTCCTGTTCTAACTCTAACCGAATTAATTCTATAAAGCGTGAAAAATCCTCTCTTTTTTTTTGGGGGGGGGGGGGGGGGGGGGGGGTGCCGATTCGTCTAGGGCCGAGTTGGTTTGGTGCCGACTCATCTGGAAATCCAATTAACGATACAGATCCAGAGCCCATCCAGAGAGACAAAACGATGATGACAATTTGCAATGTCTCTCTGGACACTGGATGAGTGGCTGCTTATATACACTGTCAACTACTTACATATATTGTAGATCTGTAACATGCCAAACAGTCCTGACACAAATTCACTCAATGTCGGATATCTCGAAATACCGAATCGGACCGGATCGGACGGAAACGGGATACATTTTGCACCGAATCGGTTATTCGTATTTTTTGTATTTTTTTTGTTGTATTATAATGACAACTCGTTTAACAAGACCTTACTTTGTAATAACAACATTTTCGCCCCTCTTCTTTTTTTCTCCTTTATCTGATATCACTTTTAAGTTTAAGTAATGTCCGATGACTGGCGCTTCAAGTTAGCAGCATAACCAATTGGTAGCCGGACGTTTCGGTAAATTACCAGTTCGGTAAAATGATTTTATATTGTAATTGGTTTGGACGTTTCGGTAAAATTATTTTTACAGTGTTTACCTATGATATGTATATCACACCTAAACGCATGATGTGTTGAAATAGATTGTTTATACTAAAATATCATTAACTTAGGCATTAATTAAAGTTAATTAAGTGAGAGAAAGATTTGTGAGAGAGGAAAAATGAATTGTTTCTTAAACGATATTTTTTTTTTTGTATTAGTAACTAATTAGTATTTTTGTAAAATATTCGGTAAATTTATGTTTGTATGTTTCAGCGGAACCTTTTCTTTTTAATCATAAAGAAATATTAAGATTGAATAATTAATCAAATATTTTACACAACAATGGCCGATACTTAAAGTAAAAAAAAAAAATAAAAAATAAAAAAAAACGACAAATATATTACGTTTTTATTTTTCAAAACATTCAATCATTAATAATAACATTTACATATTACACAAATAAAAAAAATCTAATACAAAAAAAAAATCAAAAACAATTTCGTTTAAGAAACAATTCATTTTTCCTCTCTCACATATCTTTCTCTCATTCTGTCTCACTTAATTAACTTTAATTAATGCCTAGGTTTATGATATCTTAGTTTAAACAATCTTCTTTCACACATGCGTTTAAATACTATAAAAAATCATTTTACCGAAACGTCCAAACCAATTACTTTATAAAATCAATTTACCGAACTGGTAATTTACCGAAACGTCCGTAAATCAATCAATTTGATGCGTATGCTCACACTCAGAACAAGCGAATGTTATAAATATCATATACCATAATGACTGATAATACAGGCCCGGATCCAGAAATTTTCTGCTGGGGGGGGGGGGGGGCGCCAAAATCCGAATGTGGTAGGGGGGGGGGGGGGGGGGGTACGGGGGCATGCTCCCCCGGAGAAAAAAGTTTTTAGTGTGATGGAGATGCATTCTGAAGGGTATCTGGGGATAATCGTGAAGGTTTTTGTTGTTGTTGTTGTTTTTAAATCAGATATATTTGAAACTTGAAGGCCTAGGTCCCACTGGGAAAAAAAAAATCGGTGATGTGGAAATAAACATTTTTTTTCTACCGATCGCTCCCGATGTTTGAGCCAAAAAAAGACTGAGCAGTCCGTTGAAAAATGACAATTATTAGGCTTCGGGATTGGTCCGTTGAACATTCACTGTTGTTTCGGCTATGACACAATAGCCTTGAGTCCCGATGTTCGGAAAAGCACCGGGGGACCTCCTCCGATGATCGGCGAAGGTGTCCCAGAGTTTCACTGAGTTTGTAACATCATCGGGGAATATCCCCGTAGATAATGGGATCTTGCGAACCATCCTACGTGTCTCGGGGAAGATTATTGAGAGTATGAAAATGTTATGGTGGAATTAAGCGACAAAGTCAAGAGAAGACTTTGGGGGGGGGGGGGGTTTAAGGGGATGCCCTAAGCAATGTCCAATGGCCTTTTTGACCGTCTCAGTCTAAGACTGGCCAAAACAGAAACTAATTTCTGGGTGCGCTTTTCAACCCTTGCCATTTTTTTTTTTTTTTAAGATCGGGAATGTGTCACAGAAAGGCCGCCTAATATCCCCGAATGCCCCCCTGATACTTCGGCGAGACATCACAGACGCATCGGGGATTCATCGGAGGAAAAAAATCGCGGAAGCTCCGTGAATGCTGACCGGAGCTTCTCTGTGGATATTTCCCCGGCTTGTTTTCCCGATAAATCTTCGAGAACACATCGGGAAAATTTCAATGAATTCTTTTTGCAGTACACCCGAGGCCTCCCGATGACTCCACATGAATCGCGACACTATTTCCATCGGGAGTGCGTATGCATCCCATCCCCGAGGCAAAAAAAAAAAAAAAAAAAAAAAAAGTGGGACCGGGCCTTAAGCATTGAGCGATATAATGTTATCTTTTACCGGCGCAAAGTCATGTTATTGAATAACTGCTGTGCAATCGTATAAATTTGATTACAATTGCATTTACAGGCCCCGATCAAAAATAAATAAAATAAAAATAACGGTGGGGGAGATGGAAGCGCTGGGGGGGGGGGGGGACACTGATATTTACTTCTTCCGGGTAAGAAATACGGGCTTATCTTGTATTTTCATTCACAAACTGGCATAAAATATTTAATAAGGGTTTCCTGAACCCCCACAAAAAGTGACTTGTGATCATTAGTTTTTGACTCAACAGTGTAAAAGACAGTTTTGTCAAAGACTGAGAAAAAAACAAACAATTTTCACGTTAAACATTATCATTTTGTCAAAATTGTGGAAGGGAATAGGTTCGACCTTAATGATATTGGCTGTCAAATTGTCGATCTGGAAGCAGTCTTCACACAGAAATTCTCAGAAAAAAAAATCAGGCGCACGTTATAGGGTAGGTGTGGGCCCCTTTTGTTATCTTTTTTTTTTGTACATTTTTAGTTTTAGTTGAAACATTTTGGTTTTTCTAAGTGTTTAATCAGTGACAAAACAAACAATAGATGTTGATATTTAATATAAAATCTTTAATATCCGTTTTATTTTGCACATAAATTGTGTATTCTGTGCATTAGTATTCATTGACTTATCAGTAACATTGAACAATAACTGATTACCTGGATTTGATTTGAATTAGTAATCATAATCTACACATACATTGTCCCAAAATATGGCAGTTAACAATTTTCAAATTCTTTCATTTCTTAATTATATTCATAAATCTAAAATACACATATTTTATAATAATTATTATTATTTTTTATTCGTAAATAATAAGAAAAGTGAACATGATGATGTATAGACCTACTTTTTGTATTTATATATTGAGAGAGTTAGTTAAGAAGAATTTAACTGCTTCGTTTAAATAATACTTACAAGTTATGTAAAAATAGTATAGCTGATGACATTTAGAAACACAACCCATTTCTGATAAAGTTTAATTTACATGGCTAGCGATAGGTATGCATCTTCCCCGCTGAATAGCTTTTTAATTTTTTTTCCAAAACATTTTTTCATACCTGAACGTTCATCAACCTGGCAATTAAATTGCCCGCTTTTAATTCAAGATTTAAAATTTTATAGATGTAGAGAAAAGTGAATTTAAAATTTCGTTGATTAGATTTAGTCAAAAGTTATTTGTTAAATCAATAACTTCTTTGGGCTCTAGTGAAAATATTTCGAATTTTGTCCAACTTAGTTGTTGATTTTAGTGGCTAATTTTATACTTATCGATTTTTATGCTATTTCCTAAACATCACCTGTCTAGAATAGTTTTACTGATATAAAGTTTTTGTAATTGCCTATTTTTTCTTCAATCATTAGATCGCTCGGCAGACGAGATGTCCTTATGTATCACTCGACAATAGCCTGTGAATCAGTGAACGTGTCAATACACAGTACCCTAATCACATGTTTATCACTCAGTCATGGATGACTGCCGATTCGGATTACCTACACATTACCAGCAGGGGGGCATAAGACAATAGGAGTTTGGCTGGTCAGGTGGTTATGCGGTTGGTTCAGTATGGGGGCCAACGATGGGGATTTCCTCTAGACAGCTCAGACATTATGTAATCAATGGATTTTATAGCCTAGAAAAAAATGTATAACCAGGGCAGCTGGGGGAGCCAAGGCCCCCTCGGCCCCCCCCCCCCCCGGTGAATCCGGGCCTGATAGTGTACTAGTGAGTAGTGACATATTGAAAATTGACACAAGCTTTTTCGAATGTGTCTAATATATACGTTCGGACATTCTTTGGAATTTTATGAATATACGTTAAAAAATGTAATTCTTAAATCTCAATGATTTACAAACACTAAGCATTTATTTAATACCTTATATAAATAAATGCTTAGTGTTTGTAAATCAGCGTCACCTAAGATACACAATTATGTTCTTTTACGACTGAATTACATATCTTAGGTGCAGGCGCTGTTGTTTAAGTTCATTCAACTATAAGCAAATTTGCAGTGTGTTTCTATAAAGATATTCTTTAATCAAGTTACAAATATAAGTAAATGCTTTTATATGTGACTATATTTCCATGTGAAAAATGTAGAACGTATATGTTGTGAAAACTACAAAAAAAATATTTTTGTTAAACTCATTCCAGAAAGAGAGCTAGTCCACATATAGCCACCTTGAATACAAATACACGGGTGGCTCTATTTGAATGAATAGGTCCTCAGTTAGCATGAATATGAATAGGGCTCATCGACTGCGCGGATGCAGAGATGGACAGACAGTCTTATTGCTGCATCCTAAATGAATATCTCGTGCCTGCGTGCTTGTATATATATAAACGGTGAGATCATTATGCCCCCTCCCCATCCCCTCTTCGAAGAACGGGGGTATATTGCTTTGCACATGCATGTCGATCAGTCCGTCCGTCCATACCAATTTGACCCAGTGTCCTTACATTTGTCAGTGATGCTTGGCATCACATGTAGATGACCCCTATTTATTTTAAGGTTAGAAAATCAAAGGTCAAGGCTTCAACATAAAAAATCTTTTTTCAGATCAATATATGAAGAATATTATTATATAGCCATCATATATGTTAGGAAGGGTAAGAAGGTTGGTCATCACAAATAGCTGACCCCTAATGATTTTAGGGACAGTGGTCAAGGTCACATTTACTCTGATTTTTGTAATCAGGTTACGATTAGTAACAGCTATATTATTCATTTGATATTATGTGTGCATATAACACCTTTTATATTGTTTTATTTTGCATTATATTGTAAAGTTATGTCATTTATTTCCCATGATAATATGATCTTAAGTGATTTTTGTCAGAAATTTTGGTAACGTCACCAGCCCTTAAACTTGTTCATATAAATCATCTTACACAATCATTTCAAGCCATCTTTAAAATCTTAACTTTCACTGTAAATAGATCAAAGTGCTAAAGGCACTGAAGTTGTGTGTGTCTCAATGAAAGAGTGTTTGAAGAGCTGCAAGTCGATCACCAATAATTAAGTTCACTTTAATAAACAAAAGAAATGCGGGATTCCTGTTCTCTCAGTGCTATCAGAGCTTTGATTTGTATTCATGCAGAACCTTATCTACAACAGACTCTATTTATAGACTGAAGTAATTATGCAAATTTTCTGCACAGGTCAGAGGCTTCATTTCGGATAGTAGATATACAGGTTTCGTAAATTAGGCGACGTATGACATTCCGATTTTTTTTTCTGACATGATTTCTCATATATTAACTGTTAGTGTTGTGCCATATGTACGGTCCTACTAAATTACGCCATCCAGGATTATACGCCATCCATACGCCATCCAGGGTTCTATGGCGCCACCCGCTTTATTACTGGTCGTATAGGTATAAAATTTCACCAGTAGCTTTGTAATAGCCTTTTACATCATATGTGCAAATTTCATTGATATATTTTATTTTTTTGATGCTTAAATCCAGTTTCAAAATTCACTTAAAGATCTCGCCGGGTGGGGGTCTTGACGCCGTCCGGGGAATGAAGACGCCACCCGTGTTATTTCAAGTCGTATTTGTATGAAATTTCACAAGTTGTTCTGGAATATCTTTTTACAACATCTGTGCAAATTTCATTCGAAAATTTTATGTTTTTATTGCATAATACCCTTATTCCTGTTTCCCTCGATCACGCAGATCTCGCACCGGCGCCGCTCGCACCTGTAAACTTGGTACGGTGCTATTATGCGGGTACCAAATCCGGATCTAGGGGAATCTAGTGTGTTCGTGCCTACCGGTTTATTTTAAATAAGAAAAATAATTAAAAAAAAAAAAAGAAACTATAACATGTGTTAAATTCATTAAATTCATTTAAATTATGTTTCAAATCACCACCTATACTACGGCGGTCAGACTCAAGTAGGAATATACGCTACTTTATAGTACCATCGCGCCACCCGTGTTTTGTTATAAAATAAATATACAATGTATAAATATGAAAATAGGCCAATCCTTAGAAACGACTATAACCTAAAATACGTGTACATTCTATTTCATTTTTTTTTTGTTGAATGCAATTAAATTATTTTTTTAATTCCCACCCCCTATACCACGGCGGTCAATCTCAAATAGGAATATAGACTACTCATTAATAGGTAATCATCGCGGCATCCGGGTTATGAATGGTCATATTTCATGATAACTTACTAATTCATAGAGATGACCATTTCTTAAAATGGGTGTTAATTTCATTAAAAATGTATTCGTTTATTTCTTAAAATCACCTCCGATACCACGGCGTAAGACTTAATATAAATATACACGACTCCAATATCATCCTGCCACCCGGGTTTTTACTGGTCATATTTATATGATATCTTACCAATTCATGTAGAAGAATTGTGTGTTATTTTCAATTCAAAATTTATTTTTTTTAATCATTGTTATTGTTATAATCCCCATTAATACAACGCCGGTACGACTCAATCGGAATATACACTACCCCGGTATCGTCGCACCAGCCAGGTTGTTCCTCGTCAGATTAATATTTTTCACCATTTTTTATTATATATGTGTGTGTGTGTCTGTGTGTGTGCTTCGATACCACGGTAGACCATGGAAATACGCTGGGCATGTTTTTTCGTGCAAACCGTATTAATCCCAAGTCATGTATTAAAATGATAATTTAAACAGCCAATTTAAGAAGTGTTTAGATTTCATGGGAATAAATGTATTTAGAGTCACTTTTTTTTCTAAACTCGCACAGATACCACGCCAGAAAGTTCCTAATAAGTAAAAACGATACACCAATATATGTTCACCGGTATCGTACAAGAATGGCTCTAGTTTGCGCATTAGGTATTTAAGTAAGTATTTACGTTCCAACCGATCATACTTTTATTTCAATCAAAATTAGGAAAAAACAAACAAACAAAAAAAAAAAAAAAACACACACACACACACACAACCTAAACTAGCATTTATGGAGATTTTCCTCATACGCGTATTTCATGACTGCCATGGGAGACGAAGTACGACGGAAGAAAGCTCCTTTAGCTTTGCGCTCAGCATATCAGGATAATTGCAGGACTGGTTTGTTAGGTGCCAGGATAATGTGACGGATGTGGTATCATGCCACATGTCTACAGCGTGATACTACAGTATGTCAGCACTATATATATATAACTCAAGACTACCGTCGGCGGGACGTTAAACCCAACAATGAAACAGATTTAAAAAAATGATCCTATTAATCGCCCCTTGTGTAATGTCATTAAAAAAGGGTCAAAAACGAAACGTGTTCTTAATATCAGTAAAACACCAGCCAGTGGAATGTTATAAATGAGAATGCAATATATGCAAGTCATAACCGGATTGCGACATCCCTGCAAAATCATATACACTATTGTAACTCAACGACATAACAACACTTCATGCTATATATGTGCATTAGTAGTATCAAATATAAAATTACTGTGCGTATAACAAGAATACGGAGTTTGAAGCTACTTTATCTAAAGTGAGATTTAACAGTTCTGTAATCGAAATGAATAAGCGATTGAGAGAACATTGGTTGTGGCATTTATAATGCATTCAAATATTGCTACATATGTGCCTGTGCATATTCTCACTGATATGACGAAATGGTGCAGTACCGTACCTCAAGAACCAAGTTCGTGATATACCGTTTATCACGGGTATGTGTGCAATACAGATAGGGGTCCTACTGTGAACTCTCAGCCTCTCAGCGGGGTGACTTTTATTATCTTGAAGGTGCATCAACCGAGGTAAGAAAAGAGTGTCAGCTCTTTGAGCACTTGTACGCGTTTTGTTGAAATTATTTATCGGCAATTAGGGTCAACAGGTGAATGCGGTATGAAATAGAAAAAAAATGAATAGTTATATAATATTTAAACTAAAATATAAAAAAGCAGAAGATTCAACAGAAAAATAACTACGTACCCCCGAATCCGAAGCATGTATTTTGGTTGTTTGCCAAGTGGCCCAGATACCACAGTTGTTATTAAATGTAGAAAAAAAATACATAGCCATACAAATGATAAAATCTAAATTCTGATCTGACACAGATATAAAGATCAACAAGTGGATTATTTTTTTAATGTGTGTGTCACTTTTGCTTCCCAGATATCCTTCAGATTTCGGGGGAGCAAGCCATATTCATATTGTGTTACAACATCAAGCATCATGAATTTCATATATATCACTATGTACACTGCAAACAACAAACAAACACACAAACAAATCGATTTTACGTATGTTAAATATAAAACGTAGACAGAAAAAAGGCATCGAACAAATATAGATGAAAGGGAAAAGAAAAATGACACATGTATTGCCATGTAAACCAACACATAATGACAGAAGTTAGGATATACTGTAGAACCAAAGCGTAATAACATAATTAAAAAAAAATTCGGTCATGACGAATAAAGGAGAAAAACACACACACACAATTCATTATTATTACAAAATTATGCCATCGTTTGTACAACATTTCATATACTTAATATACTATTAATTTCTGCACCTAAAAGATAAAGAGCACTAATGAAAAGTACTTCAGGAAAAAAAATTCGTCTTCCGAATACGTACGAACTAATGATCAACAAATGTCGGCAATTCTTAATGGCATTGAACATAATATAAATCCAATACAAATTAGGAAAGAAGTTAATAAAATAGACCCTGAAAATCCAATTAAGGACGGTATTTACAATGCCAAATATTACCATAACGCTAAAGAACGCAAACATCAATACTTAAATAATTCTGCCGACGAGGTGCAACTTATTTTAAATGAACTTCAGAAAAATCCTTTTATTCGGTCCGTTACAGCAAGTGACAATCAAAAACCCCCGAACATCATGTGTTATTCGGATAGTCAAGTAGATTTAATGAAAAATGCTATAATGAATGGAAATGTTCTCGGCATTGACCGTACTTTTTAACTTAGGTGCCTGTTATGTGACCAGTTTAGTTTTTCAAAACGATAATATTGTTAGGAAGGGCACAAGCACATCTCCTATAATTCTGGGGCCTGTGTTTATTCACTGGGAGGGTACGTATGCTTCCTACTGCGAATTTTAGGGAAGATAAGGTCTATTTTAGGGGTTGATTTTCCGACGGAAAGAATTATTTTTGGTACCGATGAAGAACGTGCGTTGGTAAATGCTATTAAAACCTTTTTCCCGTCTTCAACTCATATCCTCTGTTCTAGGCATCTGGAGGAAAATTCAAATAGGAATTTGCATAAATTGGGGGTCGATGAAAGTATTAAAAAAAAAATTAAATTCAAAGCTTTTCGGTAAGACTGGAATTTTAACTAGTAGGGACCGTGTTGAGTTTATGGAAAAGGAACAGGAATTGATAACGGAATACTTTGATGTTTGTGGAACCTACCTAAAAGATAGACTGCTACCATTATTACTCTCCAATGTATTTAAACCTAAGCTTGATCGGCCATGTATACCCCTGTTCTGGAAAAATAATAACTGCGAAAGCATGAACCACAAAATAAAACTTGAAGGAAACTGGCATGTCTCTAAACTTCCACATTTAATAGAAAGGTTACGTGAAATAGATGAACATCAATTAATCGACATTCGAGGTTCACTACACAACCGAGGAAATTTTGAATTAGCAAATCACGCACGGTCCCTCAAAGTATCTAATAACGAGTGGTTTGCCATGAATGAGTCATCGCGTATAAAAATTCTCAATCGTTTCATAAAATTTAAAACAAGATCAATTGAATGTCGTAACTTCGTCTGATGGCTCACTCACCATACCAGTTGCTGCAAAACTTGCTAGAAAACCAGGACAAGTAAAACGCGTTGGAACTCTAAAACAACTACTCTCGCGAAAAGGCAAAAAATAACTTAACCTACTGTTCTTCAACCGTTTCCTAAATATTCTTCTTCAGAGCATTAAATGGGGACTGCTTCCGTTGAACTCTCTTGCAAGAATGTACGCTACAGGAAACGTCATATTTGACTTTATTTAAATTGTATATACATTCTGCCGTAAATTTTAATGAATATCCGCAAATCGGATGGTGCATTAAATATGTTAACCAATCGATGTTATGCTGTATTTGTTTTGTGTGAAATCATCATTTCCCTGCAATATCCGCAGCCCGCGAATGTCGTAAATCTCGGGTGTTGTAGGCAGATGTGCTGTGTATGTGAGAATATGTTTTAAAGAAAGTGTATGTTATTTTTGTGATATCATTTCCCTGCAATATCCGCAGGCCGCGAATGCCGTAAATCTCGGGTGTTGTAGGCAAATGTACTGTTTGTTTTTTAAAAATAGTGCTGTATTTGTTTTTGGATGTGCAAAAGCATTCTTCTTGTACACAACCTCAAAGGTGCAAGAAAATGTTATATAATAATGCTGTGTTTAGGTTAAAGCATTCGTTTTCTTCAATATCCACATCCTCGTTGTGTGAAAGCATGGTGAGGTCCTGGTTGTCGGAGCATTTTTTCTGCAACATTCGCAGATCGCGAATGTAATATCTCGGATGTTGCAGTCACATGTGCTGTGTTTGAATGACAATATGCCTTCGTTAAGTTGAAGGATAGTCAAAGTATTACGTACCCTACAAAATTAAAAAAAAAACATGAAAATCTTTAAAGTGCCCTAAACGAATAAACATATTGAAACGAAAGTTACTAACATTTTTAAATAAAGTATTCTCTATGAATTAGATTTATGAATTTTGATATCTGATAATATGACCGGGTGGCGCGATGATAATATAGAGTCGCGGATATTCCAATTTACCGGCGTCGTATACGGTGCGATATGAACAATCCTTAAATTGCGATAAACGGAATGAATTTTGAAATGACATTTACACACAATTTAGAATCTAATTGATTTGGTAAGTATTTATGTTCATATGACTTTTAATGACCCGGATGGCGCGATGATATGAGTTTGAAAGATTTCTTATAAATATGACAATTCATAACACGAGAGGCACGATGATAATATAGAGTAGCGTGTGCGATATGAAAAAAAAAATGCGCTAAAAGAATGAAAGTTTGAAATTAAAGTTACACACATTGTTCGAGTAGTCTCTTTGATTTGGCAAGTATTTATGTTAATATGGCCAGTAGAAACCCGGGTGGCGCGGTGAAACTATAGGGTAAAGTATATTCCAATTAGAGTCTTACCGGCGTCCGGGTGCGATATGAAAAATGCAATACTAGAGTAAAATTTGAAATGACATTTACACACATTTTAGGATATAGTCTTCTCTATTAATTGGCAAGATTTATGGTTTTATGTTGTTCGCATAGGTCTTTTCATGGTTTCCTCTATGAGGGAAAGGGTTAAACAGCAAAATCCAGAAAGCATTGCATTTTTCAGTCATTCACCAATTAGCATTTATTATGTTGCTCCCTCCGACCTTCCATGCCTTGGAAGGCCATTGCGAAATACTCATACTAATACTAATATCACTTGAATTTCTTTTATATTGTTTGCTTTTTCTGTTGTTTAAAATAACATAAATCCATAAACATAGTAAAAAGATCTCCACATTTTAGTTACTTTACATGATCTCAAAGATATTAAGTCAATGGGCTTAGTAATAACTACCCGGTAATATTTATTTCATTGCTGTGAAAATACAATTTATCACATTTCGGTGTTATATTCCAGCAAAGATGGTATGAATGCATGCAAGAATTGTACAATATACCGATTCACCACTTTCTTTCTTTGTTTGTGTGTTTAATTTGCTGTCCATACATTCCATAAACTTTATCAATATTTTTGATAATCGTGTTTGAAACAAGAATGTCATGGTTGCCAAAGATTCGTTCAGCTGAGTACCAAAAGCCTAGAAGCTGTAGCATTTAAGATCAAAGTGGTCAAGACTGTGAGATTGTTGGCAGGATTTACATGAAGCAGCTATAATTCTAAAAGTAAAGTAAATGCATTTTACAGTCTAAGTTTCATGCTTGGGCACGTTCACCGACTTTACAGCTTTTACCCCTGGTCATCGGGCTACTTGTATCTATCTATCGATCTCCCTGGGGACCACTGCTCCCATGTGTGTCAGCAGGGTTGAATTCGAGAGAGAAAAAGGAGGTTATATAACGCCAAAAACTCGAAGTTTTTCTGCAACTCTAATTATTTGTAAGTCAACTGAACTCATGCTGTTTTACAAAAATGTAGGATTTGTTTCAAATGGTCTAGAGCGCTGATTTCATTCTTAAGTTGCATACCTAATTGTCATAATCTTATTTCAGTAGTGCATAATATCTGTTGTTGCTCAGAGTGATACAGTACAGTTATGCTGCAGTAAATTACTAATAATCATACAAGAGGGCCATGATGGCCCTGAATCGCTCACCTGAGAAATATTGCCTTCATTGCCTTTTTATAACACAGTCATACTGAATTACATTTGCTGTGTATAGCAAAATAATCTTAATTCCACACAAAAACTGTACCTGTGGTCCAAAGTTTAATGGTTAAAGCTATAAAATCAAGTGACGCCTAGGGTGGGACCAATTTTGACCCAAGAGCCATGATTTGATAACTTTGTACTGGTCTGTAAGGCCATGACACATACCAAATATCTAAACCCATGACCTTGTGGTGTCTGACAAGAAGATCTTTGAAAGACTCTCCTCTATAAGTCAATGTAAAATCAAGTGACCCCTGGGGTAGGGCCAATTCTAAGCCATGATTTGAACAAACACAAAATATCTAAATTCCAGGCCTTGTGGTTTCTGAGAAAAAGATTTTTCTAGATTGTCCTATTTTAGTCTATGTAAAATCAAGTGACTCCTAGGGCGGCGTCAATTTTGACCCCAGGGCCATGATTTGAACAAACTTGGTAAAGATCCACTAGACAATATTTCACACCAAATATCTAAACTCCAGGCCTTGTGGTTTCTGAGAGGAAGATTTTCTAGTTTCTTTTCTTATAAGCCTATGTAATGCAAACAAACTAACTGTGGACGACGGACGGACGACAGATGGATGGACGACGGACATTCATCGATCCTAATAGCTCACCCTGAGCACATGTGCTCAGGTGAGCTAAAAATGCCTGTTTTTGATTTCCTTCTTCAAAAGATTGGCTCAATTACCAGTCTAAAACTGACAACCCAATCAATTTAAATATATAACCCTCATTTAACCCTTTCCCTCATAGAGGAAACCATGAAAGACCTATGCGAACAGCATAAAACCACATCAGCCTGCGAATAACTCGCAGGCTGATCAGGTTTTATGCTGTTCGCTGCTCCTCAGTGGTCTGGAAATGAGGATTTTATAATTAAATTTGGTAAGGTTTAACTGTGGTTTTCTGCAGATCAGGCTTTATTGATACCTATTGAGGGCGTCGTTTGAGCTGGTTTTTTCTAATGGACAGATTTTTCTAAAAATTTGCATATAAGAACTTTAGACTTGAACTAAAAGATATTGGAATTAAAAATAGGGGGTCACCATGCTTGTTGTAGAGATCAAGCTTATGGTAGAGCATCACTATTTGCCTAAATTTGTTGAAAAAAACATGGCGTTTAAAAAAACATGAAAGATTTCGATTCTAAATACTGTAGCAGCATATGAAAATGATATTTTAAAAATATTTTTATCACCATTTGTAACTTATAATATATTCTATAAGTTACAGATAAAAATGCTATCAAATATGCATTGAAAAAACAAAAAAGGCATTAAATCACATATGTGCCCGGACCAAAATGTATTCAAAACTATCCCAAAACTGAATTTTTATATATCTTTTTCTAAATAAAAAAAAAATTTCAACGGACAGATTTCCTTTATTTTTTCAGAGTCAGTCCTTTGATGTAAATGCTTTCTGAAAATGTAACAAGACATACCTCACCAGGTTTTTTTTTTTTTTAAGTAAAACTGCTTTTTTATTGAAATTTTAGCCAAATTTGCATAAAAACACTAAAATGTGCCTTTTTGTACCTTCAAAATTTGGCAAATATACTTTGAATGATATTCTTAACACATGCATCTTAAAATTTTGGGATTTCTTCTATCATTCTACTTAAAATAATTCAGAAATTCAAAAACAATTTTTTTACCAAAATCAAATCAGCTGTAACCCACTGAAACGTCCTTAATCATTTATTTTGAGTGCTAATTAAGGGAGCATTTGTGTGAAATAATATATAATTCTAAGTACTAGATAAAATGTTTCTGAATATATTTTACATACCAAGGGAGACAACCAATGCAATATCATGAAATACTATCTAGATAATCTTTTTTATAATAAAAACCTGGGAACCTCATTTTTAACAGATCAACTTATGATAGCAGATATTGAGAAGATCATTTGTGCGAAATGAAATTTAATTCTGAGAAAAATGCTTTTTTCACTTAAAAATGGATAAGTTTATATTAGCAAATTTAGTAAAGGCCTATCTGCCAAATTCTGCTCAATGGTTTTAGAAATGTCATGGTGAGCTCAAAACTTGGAAACAGAGAGCAGAAATCCAAGATTATTATGGTATACTATATACTATATGCTCTAAACCCAACATTGAAAATAAGTTTCATCATTATTATGATAATTAAAGATGCTTTATAAACATATGTCCAAAATGCTCTGGTTTCAGCAATTAAGTAATAGAAATTGAAAGCAAATAAGGCAGAAGGACCACAAAGGTCATGTGTCGCTCACATGAGTAAGATTGATGTTAAAGGCATCATGATATATTTTTTTAAACAGTATTTTTTAAGAGATTGGAGGGAAAAATGTAGCATCTAGAGTGTTCACAACGTTTAATGTAAAAGGATTTGCCCTGGATACCTATTTTATGTATGAACCCATGTGACCAGAAGACAAACATTCTGAGTGATCAGGCTTCATGAAGATTGGGTCAGAAATAAATGAGGCCTCTTGCATGTTCACATCCCCACCCCCCACTCGAAATTTTCTAGGATTTGAATGAGTGACATATTTTTTGACCCCTTGTGACCCAATTTCTTACCATTTGTGACTCCTGGAGATAAAATTTTTGAAAAGGTTCCATAAACTATGTGGCCTCAAGTGTTTTCACAAGCAACTGTTAATGACAGACAACCCTAAAGATCAGTCCGAGCACAAGTGCTCAGGTGAACTTATAATACACTGAAACTATACAAATTAGAACAGTACAGTAACAGTACCAAAGCATAGAGTACACTATCTTGTAAGCAGAATGATACTGGATAATTTTCAGGGAAATTCTGACCTTTTTACATAGCCTTATAAAACATGGAGTTTAAGATAATAAATAACATGTTTAGTATTGTAAAACAGTTTAATTCTACCATTTTGTAAGTAATCAGTTACCATCACTAAATGATAAGTTATATCACATTTTGTAAGTGATTTAGGGGACACTAAAACATGCTCACACATATATATGTAACTGGGAAATACACCCACAAAATGAACATTTAACACATTTAATGAAACTTATATACAGTATGTTTCATTTCAACACACAAATCATTTCAGTGCAAAAACAAATCAATAATGACTGCTAGAAGATTTACTTTTCATTCTGACCCTGAAATTTAAAAGGACATTTCAATGAATAGTGTTCACTTTTTTGAAATATACGGTAAACTCTCTAGACCAATAAGGATAACATCATAATATGTACAGAACCCTGTGATATATATCTGTGATAACTATAGTGTGTGAAAAATATGCTTTATATGTATAAGGTATCACATAGGCTGTAATTATACAGTAACACTTTTTTGATGATATACATTATATAATCCGTTTCAAAAATTTCCATTTAAATGCATGTTTTTGGTTCAGATGTTTCCACGTGTAAATTTCTTCCTCCACAGCATAGACAATTTCATCATTTTAAATACTTCACTGTGAATGTCATTCCTGGTCATAGATTTGTTTTATACTTTTGCTTTACTGTCCTTACATATTCAACTCTGTTATTCCTTATAACTGTAAAATTATTTTTCATGAGGTATTCATTTTTAATGAATTTGAGTATGGTATTATGAGAAATAGCCTAATGAAATTTATTCATTGATCCTTTACCAAATAGAGAGAGACTTATTCTGACGCACTGGCAAACAGAGCAGACCCAGATCAGACAGCTGATCAGCGTCTTCTCTGTTTGCTCATACAATACTGAAGCTCAGATTTTACACGACAATTAAAGAAAAATCCATTGTTTCATATACCATTTTATGTTCGGTCAATTAATATTCATCAAGTCATTACATATACTCAAAAAAATATAAGACTTCACAAAATTAATTGTCAATGTAAGTAAATATGTTCATATCTGTCGATTACATGAAAATCCCTATGTATGGATCACATATTGTCATAAGGAAAGTATCTGCTATATTGGAGCCCTTCTGCTTTTTTAGATAAAATATTGTCAGTTATATTGGAGTCCTTCTGCATTTTTAAACAAAGTGTTTTCTGCTATGTCAGATGCTATGTCAGACATCTTCCGCTTCATCATCGTCAGTTTCACAACCTCAGAATCTTCTTCTGAACATAAACAATCTATGAAACAGTTTCCACAACGAGGGCACAAACACCTTGTAAATATCTTCTATATATTATCATGTGCCATGATATCATCAAGGCAGTACCTATCACTGATGCATCGTAAATGTATTATTGAAGAAATAAACACTAGCCAACAGGCTGAGGTATTTACGTAGAGTTAATATTAAAACCACACTTAACGCTGTGAATTCTGATGTTAAAACAAACACTGACCCGATACATATAAAACTTCAATGTTAAGGATTTAAACAAGGACAGTTCAATCATCAAAAATTTTCCAGAGAACCAATTTTCTGTAAAATTTAGATTTTTTTTAAATAAAGCCATCCGCAGCTCATCTAAAAATTACGTAATGGGCTACCCTACCCCAACGAAGTACTTTATCTACAATTTGGAAAATTAAAAAGTGCAAATTTTCAAAAGCAAATGGATTAAAGCTAATATACATGTTAATGTGCATAGAGATAAAAAATGCCCATAACTCCAGTATCTAAATGTATGATTAAGAAAATAGGCATTAGTGAACAGTTGTTTGTCATAAACCTATAAACACTTTCAAATATTCAACATTTTTTTAAAATGCCCATTATTCAAAAGTAATTTGCACATCTCATTCATAAAAAGTTTTTAAAATCACTGAAAGTTTAAAAACACTAAATGTGTAAGATATATGGAAGAGAAGTCACTCAATATAAAAAAATTAAATTGATACGGGGCAAGCTATCAAAGGGAAAAAAATTTATCCTGATTTTACAATATATGTGTATAATTTTATTTCCCCCAAAAACATAATTGAATGCCTTTTTAAAATTTTATCTTGCGACTTCCCCAAAAATATTATTTACTTTAAGTAAATAAAAAAGTTATTACATGAACTAGAATAATGTAGGGGAAAAGGCATATTTTTTACTGATGTTTGAATAAAAACAAAATGAACACTAAAAAAGGGGCAAACAATAAAATTTAACCCAAAAAAAAAAACAAAAAAGAATGAATGCTCTTATTGTATCCTCTTAACCAGTACCCCTAAGTTTGAATGGACCCCCTTTCAACAAAAAAAATAAAATATTGGTCATTTTTGGGTTTCCAAAAAAAAAAAACATTTTAAAAAAAATGAGTAGAACGGTTTGAAAAAGATAACAGCAAAACCAACCACAATTTATTTTTCGAAAAAAGGAAGAGAATGGAATCGGGTGAGTTTCTTTATAAAATGTAACTGAACAAGAAATAAAAACAAAAAAAGGGAATTTCAAAAATTTTTCACTATTTTTACCTTCAAAATTGACTCTGGACACATTCGTTTCATTCTTAGTTTACAAAAAAACAAAAAAAAAGTGGTTTCCTTTAGCTAAAATTACAAACTTCAATATACAAGTAAGCATTTATGAGGTCTTTCTCCAAGAAATCAGTTATTTGGAATTTACAGATACATGCCTCTCCAAGTGATATAAGTAAAACACCCTTCTTGTCACAAAATGCTCTCCAAAAATGCAGAATTTAACACAGCTAATGAAAACTATGACAATAAAAGGTAGATCAAATAAACTTTGCAAGAAACCCTAAAAAGTGTTCACATTCCTTTCCCCTCATGGTGCACTCGTTTAATTTTTGATACATTGTGGAAAGAAATGCAATTACTCTGAAAAATACACAGGGGAGAAAATTCTTCAAAGGGTTTCAAAATTATTGAGAAAAATTTAACAATATTAACGAAACAATATGTACATCGTGCTTTGCATAAGTGCAGACAAATAAGATAAAAGAAAAATTTTTGAAACCCTTTCCCTTTTGAAACTGAAAAATAGCAAAAAGATTGCTCAGAAAAAATCATAAAAGGGGCCAAAAACCCCAGAAAAATACTTCAACCATAACTCAAAAAATATGCATATCTTTCTTGCTAGTGAAAATTCCTATAAGTTTGATTAAATCCATCCTGTAGTAATTGAGAAAAAGCAGGGACAAAGAAAGCCAATAAATTCATTATAGGTCATAACTCAGAAAAAAAATCATGCAACAGTAACAACTGTACAATATGAAACATCTGTCCCTTACTAGAAAAACTTCTATAAAGTTTTTGAAATCCACCTATAGTTATTGAGAAATAGCGTGGACAAAAAATGCTACGGACCAACTGACACAGTGACTCCTATATACCTCCATCCCACCCAAACTAAGGGGGGAGGGGTTTTACGGAGTCACTGTGTCATTAAATAATTAAGAATTATATAAATTAGATAATGGGGAATTTTGTAGAAATGGATCTGATCCCTTCACATAGTAATTTACATCTTTCAATGGTGAAAATTCTACACGAAAAAATTAAAATTTAAAAGGGAAAAAGCATGGGGTAAATAAGAAACAAGAGTGTTCTTTGGAACATGTGTGCCCCTGCTGAAGTCTGATGGAAAAAGTGTGGACAACAGAGGGTGGAAAAAGGGTTTCCCATGTTTCAGCAAGAGACACAAAAGGATTAACAACGAGAACAATTATTTAAAATCAGCATGCTGGAAAGTAATAACAGTGTAGACCCAGTAAATGCACTCCATAATAACATACTTTTATTATAATTGAACTTTATAATATCACTACTTCATTATAATGTAAAAGCCAAAATTACTGCAGAACATAAATGGAAAAACCCAATTTTTGGGAATTTGGTGCACTTGAGTCCAAACAATAAGAAGGCCCATATAATGCTGTATGTAACTGGAATCCAAATTTTGCATTTATAATGGGGGTTGCTCTGTATACCAGATCCAATATACACAGTACCAGAAATGAACCCCCAAAATTTTGCATTATAAGGAGCGTTCTTATACCATGATCCAAAATAACACAGTATCCAGGGCATGAACCCCCAAAATTTTTGCATTAAAATGGAGTGTTGAAGACCATGATCCAATATAACACATTATCCCGACAAAAAAACCCCAAATTTAGCATATAATGGATTGCCTGGGAGACCATGATCCAATATAAACACAGTATCCAGACATAACCCCAAATTAGCATTATAATGGAGTTGCCTGAAAAACCCTGTTCCCCAAAATAACACAGTAATCCAGACATGAACCCCCAAATTTAGCATTTTAAAAGGAGTTGCTCTGACTAACACAATCCTTCACCAAACCATCTTATTTCATGTTAGACAATAATAAGCAAGATCAGACTGAAAACAATGTTCAGCTGATCAGGAACACATCACATCTTGTAACACCTTTAGTTTAATAAGGCTATAACTCTGTAAGACCAGATCTGTCTGTGGACTACTTTCAGATGACTGGTAAAACTGTAAAGGGAAAACAAGAAAAAAAAAATTTAATGGTGTTGTTAAATTCTTTTAAAAAATGCCCAATGGGAAATTTAAAAAATTTAAATGACTCCAATTTTTTTCATGATTTTCTACAAAACAAATCCTTTTGGAATAGATCTATTGAACTGGATGGTAACTTAAAAAAACAAAATATTCTCATAACAAATGGATAACATGTCCAATTTCCCCCAATTCTTGTTCATTGTACTGCTGAATAAAAAAAAATTTAAATCAGACAATGTAAAAAAAAAAAGAATTTTTTGATTTTTACAATTTCACACTTCAAAATGTTCTAATTGACAAGTTCTGTAAGATTCTTTTATGGTTTTATGGAAAATGAACGCCATGTGATTTTATGCGCAACGATTTTGATTAAATACATGCCAACACAATTAATAAAACCCAACAAATAAGATTTATTTTTTTAACAACTACATATAAAAAAAAAAAAGGGACAGTACCCAAAACAGGTCTTTGGCTCCCAAAACCTATAAAATAAAAAAGGGCCCACCATATTGTCTTAAATTTAGTTGATACAATTTAACACTTTATCAGTCCTGTCTGATCAGGGTCTCCTCTGCTTACTCAAAAAAAATTTGTAGCAGATTCTACAGTCTGCATGGCCAGAAATCTACTTTTTAAAATTTTTCAAAAAAAAGGGTTCAGAAATTAATTTTCATCAAACCCTTTAAATTTTCATACATGAATATTCATGTATAAAGGATTAATGAGAAAAATAACTATTATTACTAGTTATTTTACATTTTATTTTGAGTTTTTTTGCCCCAACCCCTAGCTCCTTTAAAATTTAAAATGCAGTGATAAACTATTATCAGTGACAAACAGATGAAATCTATGCAACTTTGTAAACCCAGATCTGCCTTCAAATATTGCCAGAAAACCCTCTGCCAGACAATTTTTCTTCCCCGTAGACCTCTATCTACACTAGCAAAGGTTGGTAATTTCTGCAAGAGTTCTTCCCTTTCAAAAGCTGAGATGTAAAACCAGCCCGCGTTCAGTTAACCATACTTTTGCAACTGTTACAGATTTGGGTTTCCCCTGTTTGCACTCTATATGCTGATTACCCCCGGGGATCCCAAACGCAAACCCTTAGGGACTTATAAAGGTAACTGAACATGGGGCGATCTGACAGAGACTGACCGGATGGTGAGGACCTCATAACATAATGCCAAACAAGGGAATCAAATTTTTACTTTTTGCCGTGGTGGAACATTCCAAAACATCAAAGCTACCAGACATAGATATATATTTTTTTTTATTTATTTTCTTAACAAAATCTAAGGATTCTTCTTCCGTTTTTAAAAGTTCAAAAAAAACTATTTTATTTTTCATTTTACACTTCTGATTAACTTAAAAAGACTTACATGATATCTTAATTTGTACTGTAAATCTTTAAATTTTTTCGTGGGGGAAAAATTTTGTTGATTTTTGACAGCTTTACCCCCAAAAAACATTGACCCCAGAAAACTGTTTATTTAAAACCCTTGTGTTTATAGAAATTAAATCCACGAATATATGTACCAATAAAATTTAACCTTAACACAGAACCCAACAAAATTTTAAAAATTCCAATGAAAATTAAGACTTTACTGTAAAAACCCCAAGAAAAATGTTCAAATATTTTATTTGAAAAATTCTGCTTTTAAATTTTTGACAGAATGACAAAGTTTTAAAACCATGAGACAAATAATACATTTATTTCTTCTTTTTGTCGGGTGAGACCGCTATTAGTTTTCCCTAAGTGGTAAAAACTTCTGTAAATATGAAGGTCCCCGCAAATACACAGCAGCTCCAACCCAGGGGAGACAGGGGAACGGGTTCTTGAAAAGATATAGAAAAGCACTAGGGGAAACAAATTTCCCGCAGCGTTACAACTAGCGTCACTGTGAGGCACTGCTTTCCCTGGGGTTAGTATAAACACTGAGCGTATACAGATATACCTGGTCATCGTTAAGGACAGCAGTTATTTCAGATTTTTTTCGCCCTTACAAGCTTATAATTTTCTCTTGTTGAGAAAAAGAACTCTAAAGACTTTACCTAACACAAACTACACATTATCACATCAGATCAGTTTCTCTCAGCACTGTCTAGCATGCCTTGCAGGAAATTCACATATCCACAAGCTAAAAATTTTTCCTAAAAAACACATTGCCTAACACATTAACACATTCCTTTTAATAAAAAATGCTTTTGGGAAAATACCTCTTGCAAGGGAATAAATATTCCCGTTTAATTTAACTTCAGTATATTCTATTAATTACCTCTTGTAGGTGTAAAAAATATCTCCTGTTCAACTAAACTTCAGTGAATTTCTATCTATTGGGAATAATGCAGTTCAGTAATGTTTAAAAAAATATACAAATAAACTTACCCTAACAATGCTAAATTTAAACAAGTTAAATAATCTTCCATATAACTTCATAAATGAATAAAGATATCTACAAATGAAATTGGTTTATAAAAACAACCCGTAAACCAAAAAATTTTCACTGGTCCCTTTTGTTTTGACTATTCAATGTGCGTATATCCCTTCCTCATACAGAAAACCACAGTTAAACCTCACCAAATTTAATTTTAAAAGTCCTCTTTCCCGAAACCCCTGAGGAGCAGCGCACAGCATAAAACCTGATCAGCCTGCGAGTTACTCGCAGGCTGATCTGGTTTTAATGCTGTTGCATAGGTTTTTTCATGGTTTCCTCTATGAGGGGAAAAGGGTTAATCAAACTGATACTAACAACACCTAATAAATGTACTATAATTTAAATACTACTATATCTGCTTTTTCAAACCATTACTTCTGGTGAAAAGCAAATTTCAACCAGATATTTGTTTTTATAGAAAACTGATGTCTCCCCCCTCCCTACGGACAGATGGAGGGCATACCTATAGTCCTCTCGGGGTAAACACCAGTTGGGGACTAATAAGCATACACACTTGTAAATTCTTTATTTTATAGGAAATACTATAAATTCCTAAGTTCTTCAATAACCTGCTTTATCAACAAGTTTTATTTTAATGTCAGTTGGCCCCGTGGGTTTCGGAAAGACAAATTTTCTTTAAAAATAAACCATGTTGTTTGGTCTATCTTGGAACAACCTGTTTTAGAAACTTGTTTAAAAAGACGACTAAAAATTTTTTTAATTGTTATATATTTTTGAAATGTCTTTATTAAGGGCTGTATAAAAAAAATCAGATAACTTAAAAGAAGGGCGATTCTTAAGTCATTTATATTTTTATATTCCCAACTGTCCTTTGCCAAAGAAATTGTCAACCAAATATATAAATACAGGTATCTACATATTATGACTTACAGTAAAAGCAGAAACGCATTAAAATTTTGCCTTTTTGATGTACTTTTTTTTCTTCAAATCTTAAAGATCAAAAATTGAAGCATCCATTTTTTTCTAAAAGGGGGGGTTTTAAAGTTTCTGTCATTTAAAATTAAAAACTGTATCTAGACAACACTGTGTTTGTTTTATTTTTTACTTTTCAGTTCCTGTGTATCAACATCATGCATGTTAGAAAGGATGGGTGAGGTTGGTAGGTTGATATCGGCATGGTTCCAGGGAGCAGTGATGTTCGGTTTAAAATACTGTGAACTATTTAGCAGTAACATAAGGTATATTTTTATATATGAAAAGGGCTGACTGGCAGACTGTAAAAATATAAGTCAGCAAGGATTAGCTTAATTATGTTGATTTTATTGTGGTTTGGCTTGATTGGCCAATACCTGGTGTAACAGTCAAGTTTTTCCCTAGTCAGAAACTAACAAGTCAGGTTTTTC
>CM037786.1:3925208-3975208 GCA_021229015.1 Solen grandis
AAACCTTGCATATTCTTTTTCTTTATACCACTCACTGTGCTTAGTTGCACCAAACCTTACTCATTCTTTTTCTTAGTTATACCACTTACTGTGCTTAGTTGCACCAAACCTTACTCATTTCTTTTCTTAGTTATACCACTCAATGTGCTTAGTTGCACCAAACCTTACTCATTCTTTTTCTTAGATATACCACTCACTGTGCTTTGTTGCACCAAACCGTACTTATTCTATTTCTTTCTTTGGTGGTCAAACTCATTGATGTTGCACCAAATACAGGTCAGTGCATTGCTGTCCCCCACCCTCCACCTGAGCTGACCTTTTTCACCTTTCCTATTGTATAGGATTGAGTCATTTTTTCATCACCTGTGGTTTACTTTATACCACCTTTTCTTTTGCTCTGGAGGCAAGGGCCGCAAATCCCTTTCAGTTACACTGCCATAGCCATATCAATTTTTCTTTGTTTTCTAACTATCCATCTTTCGATGGTCCTAACTATGGGGAAATTATCCAGTTGCAGGATTTTCCCCACCGAATGTCGCTGACCTGAAACATGGTTAAAAGACATACATGTATTACATTTTATACATTTCACCACAGTTTCCAGATCTTGAAGCATCATTGTTCCAGATGACATCAAGTGTTTCTCTTCAGTTCCAATCAGCTACAAAACCTGCAAGTAGAAAAAATAACCTGCATTATATTCAAATACCATTAAGCCAGATTAGTTTATACCAGTGCCAAGTGGCACCAAATCTTGTCTAATTTTACCTTTTTTGTATGTGTGTGTGATTATGGGGGTCAAACCAGCAGTGCTACTGCACTGCATATGGATCAGTGCATTGCTGTCCACCATCCTCCACTTGTTTTATATTTCCATTTTACTCACTGTACCACTCACAGTGTTGAGTTGCACCAAACCTTACTCATTCTTTTTCTTTGGTTATACCAGTCACTGTGCTTAGTTGCACAAACCTTACTCATTCTTTAGTTATACCACTCAATGTGCTTAGTTGCACAAACCTTACTCATTCTTTTTTAGTTATACCACTCACTGTGCTTAGTTGCACAAACCTTACTCATTCTTTTATAGTTATACCACTCAATGTGCTTAGTTGCACCAAACCTTACTCATTCTTTTCCTTTGGTTATACCAGTCACTGTGCTTAGTTGCACAAACCTTACTCATTCTTTTTTAGTTATACCACTCACTGTGCTTAGTTGCACAAACCTTACTCTATATTTATTTAAGCCACACAATGTGCTTAGTTGCAAACATTACTCATTCTTTTTCTTTGGCTATACCAGTCACTGTGCTTAGTTGCACAAACCTTACTCATTCTTTTCCTTTGGTTATACCACTCACTGTGCTTAGTTGCACAAACCTTACTCATTCTTTTTTATTTATACCACTCACTGTGCTTAGTTGCACCAAACCTTACTCATTCTTTGGATTTGGATAAGAAGTTACTGACAACGGGTCAGTACCCTTCCATTACTCTTTTTTTTTCTTTCTTTAAATTTTAAATTTTAGTTTTGGAGTTAATGGGAAGTTACTGACAACGGGTCGGTACCTTTCCATTATACTCATTGTTTTGGGTTATTTTTTTAAATTTACATTTTAGTATTGGAGTTAATGGAAAATATTGACAACGGGAGATTATCTTTCCATTATACTAATTGTTTTGGGTAATATTTTATTTATCCTTTTTAACCACATAGGGGAAATATGTCTTTCCTTTTTACACCCATATTTATTCATTATATTGGATCACTCTTTTTCATTTTTGTAATGGACATGTAATGTTCAGTAACAGTATATGATCGTTACTCATTTTATTTTTTTTTTAAATCATTTTTAACCATGTATAGGGAAATATATGGTACCACTTTGGTGGTACATATTGGCCTCCATCTCCTCCCCTTCAGCCATCCCTTTTCCACCAATATTTATTCATTGTATGGGTCACTCTTACATTTTTGTATTGGACATGTTATGGTAAGTAACAGGATATTGTTACTTATCAAAGTTTTTTTTTTTTCTTTGCATTTGAGTTAATAGAAAGTCACTGACAACGGGACAGTTTTATCTTTCCATTATACTCATTATACCACTCACTGTGCTTAGTTGCACCAAACATTACTCATTCTTTTTCCTGAGTTATACCACTCAATATGCTTAGTTGCACCAAACCGTACTTATTCTATTTCTTTCTTTGGTGGTCAAACTCATTGATGTTGCACCGAATACAGATCAGTGCATCGCTGTCCCCCACCCCCCACTTGAGCTGACCTTTTTTCACCTTCATATTGTATAGGATTGGGTTATTTTTCCATCACTTTTGGTTTACTTTATACCACCTTTTTTATTTGCTCTGGAGGCAAGGGTCGCAAATCCCTTTTCAGTTACACTGACATAGCCATATCAATTTTTCTTTGTTTTCTATCTATCCATCTTTTGATGGTCCTAACTATGGGGAAATTATCCTGTGGCAGGTAAACCTTGCACATTCTTTTGATGGTCCTAACTATGGGGAAATTATCCTGTGGCAGGTAAACCTTGCACATTCTTTTTTTAGTTATACCACTCACTGTGCTTAGTTGCACCAAACCTTACTCATTCTTTTTCTTAGTTATACCACTCACTGTGCTTAGTTGCACCAAACCTTACTCATTCTTTTTCTTAATTATACCACTTACTGTGCTTAGCTGCACCAAACCTTACTTATTCTATTTCTTTCTTTGGTGGTCAAACTCATTGATGTTGCACCGAATACAGGTCAGTGCATTGCTGTCCCCCACCCTCCACTTGAGCTGACCTTTTTCACCTATCATATTGCATAGGATTGAGTCATTTTTTCTTCACCTGTGGTTTACTTTATACCACCTTTTCTTTTGCTCTGGAGGCAAGGGCCGCAAATCCCTTTCAGTTACACTGCCATAGCCATATCAATTTTTCTTTGTTTTCTAACTATCCATCTTTCGATGGTCCTAACTATGGGGAAATTATCCAGTTGCAGGATTTTCCCCACCGAATGTCGCTGACCTGAAACATGGTTAAAAGACATACATGTATTACATTTTATACATTTCACCACAGTTTCCAGATCTTGAAGCATCATTGTTCCAGATGACATCAAGTGTTTCTCTTCAGTTCCAATCAGCTACAAAACCTGCAAGTAGAAAAAATAACCTGCATTATATTCAAATACCATTAAGCCAGATTAGTTTATACCAGTGCCAAGTGGCACCAAATCTTGTCCTAATTTTACCTTTTTTGTATGTGTGTGTGATTATGGGGGTCAAACCAGCAGTGCTACTGCACTGCATATGGATAACTGCATTGCTGTCCACCATCCTCCACTTGTTTTATCTTTCCATTTTACTCACTGTACCACTCACAGTGTTAAGTTGCACCAAACCTTACTCATTCTTTTTCTTTGGTTATACCAGTCACTGTGATTAGTTGCACAAACCTTACTCATTCTTTAGTTATACCACTCAATGTGCTTAGTTGTAAACCTTACTCATTCTTTTCCTTTGGTTATACCATCTCTGTGCTTAGTTGCACAAACCTTACTCATTCTTTATTATACCACCAATGTGCTTAGTTGTAAACTTACTCATTCTTTTCCTTTGGTTATACACATCTTTGAAAATTTTTGGATATAAGAAGTTACTGACAACGGTCAGTACCCTTCCATTACTTTTTTTTTCTTTCTTTAAATTTTAGTTTTGGAGTTAATGGGAAGTTACTGACAACGGGTCGGTACCTTCCATTACACGATGTTTGTATTTTTTTAAATTTAGATTTAAGTATTGAGTAATGAAAATATACAACGGAAGATTTATCTTCCATTATACTCATTGTTTTGGTATCATTTTCAATCCTTTTAAACCCATATAGGGAATATGTCTTCCCTTTTTCACCAGTATGTATTCATTGTATTGGGTCACTCTATTTCTATTTATTAATGGTCATGTAATGTTGTACAAGTATATGATCGTTACTCATTTTAGTTGTTTTTTTTTATCATTTTTAACCATGTATAGGGAAATATATGGTACCACTTTTGTGGTATATATTGCCTCCATCTCCTCCACCTTACAGCCATCCCTTGTTCCACCAATATTTATTCATTGTATGGTCATCTTACATTTTTGTATTGGACATGTTATGGTAAGTACAGGATATTGTTACTCATATTAAGTATTTTTTTTTTTTCTTTGCATTTGTTAATAGAAAGTCACTGAAACGGACAGTTTATCTTCATTATACTCATTATACCACTCATGTGCTTAGTTGCACCAAACCTTACTCATTTTTCTTAGTTATTCACACATGTGCTTAGTTGCACCATACATTACTCATTCTTTTCTTAGTTATCCACACAATGTGCTTAGTTGCACCATACATTACTCATACTTTTCTATAGTTATACCACAAATGTGCTTAGTTTCACCAAACCTTAATCATTTTTTTTCTTTACTGTGTGATTATGGGGTCAAACTCATCGTGCTGCACGAATACAGATCATGCATTGCTGTCCCCATCCTCCACTTAGCTGACCTTTTTCACCTTTCATATGTATAGATAGTCATTTTTCATCACCTGTGGTTACTTATACACCTTTTATTTGCTCTGAGCAGGCGCAACACTTTCAGTACACTGCATAGCATAACAGTTTGTTCTATCTATCCATCTTCTGAGTCTAATTATGGGAAATTATCTGTGCGGCAAACCTTACTCATTCTTTTTCTTTAGTTGTACCACTCACTGTGCTTACCCGAATTTAATTTCTTATTGCTGGGCAAAACTTGATGCTAAATTTTATACATAACAAGTATGGTAAAGCTAGAGATTGTTGCCCTAATGAAGAAAAAATCTGTATATCCATGGTTTCAGGTCCCCCCCAATACTTCCGAAGTATTGAGTATTGTCTGCTCGATGGCAGGGGTATCATCGGTTGCCATCCGACTCAGTGTCGCCTGATTTTGGATATGCTTAATGTCATCTTTCATTGTATTGGTTTTTTTTTTTTTTTTCATGTTAAACTTTATTTTTTTTTTTTATCATTTTTAATCATGTATAGGGAAAGTTTTTTTTTTTTTTTTTTTTTTTTAGTGTTTGAGTTAATAGAAAGTCACTTGTACCACTCACTGTGCTTAGTTGCACCAAACATTACACAGGAAATTCTTTTTTGTTAACCACTCAATGTGCTTAGATGCACCAAACCTTACACATTCTTTTTCTTTAGTTATACCACTCACTGTGCTTTGTTGCACCAAACCTTACTCATTTTTATTCTTTAGTTATACCACTCAATGTGCTTAGATGCACCAAACCTTACACATTCTTTTTCTTTAGTTATACCACTCACTGTGCTTAGTTGCACCAAACCTTACTCATTTTTATTCTTTAGTTATACCACTCAATTTGCTTAGTTGCAAACTTTACTATTTTTTTTTCTTTAGTTATACCACTCAATGTGCTTACATGCACCAAACCTTACTCATTTTTTTTCTTTTGTTATACCACTCACTGTTCTTAGTTGCACCAATCTTTACTAATTCTTTTTCTTTAGTTATACCACTCACTGTGCTTAGTTGCACCAAACTTTACTAATTCTTTTTCTTTATATGGGGTAATATTAATTACGGGAAGTAATATCTAGTATATCGACACCGCATCAGTTAATACTTTTCACCTTTTGATTGGGTTGAGGGGGTTTATAGTGTAATATTGCATGGGCAATTATGGGGTCAAACTCATTGCTGGTGCACTGAATACAGATCAGAGTATTGCTTTAGTATTGCAGTTAATGGAAAGAAACTGACAAAGATACTTTTTTTTCCATCACAATCATTGTTTTGGGTTATTTTTTAATTTTAAATAGTTTTGAAGTTAATGGGAAGTAACTGACAACGGGTCATTACTTTTCCATTATACTCATTGCTTCATTCCATCATTTTTGTTTTACTTTGTACCACCTTTTTAACAACAAGGTCTCAATACCATTTCAGTTTTATTGGTTTACTTTTTTGGTTTACTTTGTACTACCATTTTATTTGCTCTGGCAAGGGCCACAAATCCCTTTCAGTTATACTGCCATAGCCATTTCAACTCTTTCAATGTGTTCTATCTAGCCATCTTTTGATAGTCCTTAATTATTGTGGGAAAATCATCCAGTGGCAGGATTTTTCCCACAATGCTACATTTATCTGAAACATGTTTAAAAGACATACATACACTGTTTCCAGATCTTGAAACATCACTTTTCCAGACAGCATTAATAGCTGGTCTTTCACTTCAAGCAGCTACTAAACCTGCAAGTAGAAAATATAACCTGCATTATATTTAACTATTTAACCAAGCTAATGACATCTAATCTTAACATATTCATACCAGTGCCAACGACACCAAACCTTACCCACTGTGATTTTTTCTTTTTTTGTTTGTGTGATATTTCATGGGGTAATATGGAGGTCCAACTCATTAATACATGCACTGAAAACTGATCACTGCACTGCTGTCCCCACCCTCAATATGAGCTGACCTTTTTCACCTTTCTTATTGTAACCATAAACGTATGTATTACAATCGATGCATATTGAACCATAATTTTCATTTTTTTGTTCTGACAACGTATCTGTTATTCTTCTATCACTCTTTATACAGAGTATTTTTTAAATTTTAGTGTATTGAAAAGTGTGTTTTGGGGAGTAATGGGTAGTTTACTGACAACGGGTCAGATTTATTTTTCTATTACTTTTTCTATTGGGTATTGTTTTTTTGTTGTTTATTTTAGTATAGGTTAGAATGTTGTTAGGAGCAATTGAGATACCACTGACTACAGGTCAGTCTTATCTTTTCCTTATTCATTGTATTGGGTAATATTGCTTCTTTTTCAGTATTTTATACATTGCATAGGGTAATTTGATGTGGTACCACTTCAGGGTACATATTGGCCTCCATCTCCTTCCTCTTCCCTTTTCCACCATATTTATACATAATATTTGGTCCAACTTTTTTTTTCCTCATTGTACAGGAAAATTCTGGTTACAGTAAGTAACTGCATTGGGTTGGTTTTACATTTCAAATACACATTTTATTGGGTTACTTTCTGTAATATCAAAATTTTTTTTTTTTATGGGTCAATAATAGTTATGGGAATTGATATATACATCACTGACAACAGGTCAGTTTTGCTTTTCCATTTAATGATTGTATTGGGTTGGGTAAATTTCCCATCATTTTTTATTTACTTTATACCACCTTTTCATTTTCCCTAGAGGCAAGAGCCACAATGCCTTTTCAGTTACACTACTACAGCCATGTTGGATTTTTACTTATATATTTTATCTATCCATTTTTTGATGGTCATAATTGTGGGAAAAATATCCAGTGGCAGGATATTTTCCCACAGAACTACAAATATGTTTAATAGACATACATGCTACAATACCTTACAAATATTTCAGCATTTTTCCACTTTTCAATGTCACTGTTCCAGATCACATTTAGTGATGGACTTCACTTCCAAGCAGCTACAAAACCTGCAATAAGAATATATTGCATGCTTTTAATTCATATTCCATGTAGCCTGACATGATAAATAAACAGATTCACACCAATGCCAAATGGCACATACACACAGCAAAAAAATCACTCATCCTTTTCCATTATTATTATGTTTTTTTTTATCTTGTGTGCATGTGTGAGATTACAAGGGTCAAACTCATTGCTGGTGCACTAGAAATGGATGTTAGCCATGGTAACATCCATGGCTAAATATGAAAGTGCACTGTGCTGTCCCCAACCCCCAACTTCACCATATTGTAATTGCAATCATATATATTACAATAAATGCATATTTTCAATAAATTACAACACTGCATTATAATACAATACTGACTAATTAATGCACAACATCAGTTATATATTGTCTTTGTATTGGGTTATTTTTTTTCCCCCAAATTTTACTCTATTTGGAATAAAGGGATAGTTCGCTGACAACGGGTCAGTTTTATCTTTCCATAACTCATGAATTGTTTGGTTCATTTAATTTTTTTTACAAGTTTTAGTTTATATGTTTTTTAAAGTAATGTTAAGTTTACTGGAAATGCACCATTTTTTTTTTTCCATTTCATTTTGTGTAGTACTAGGTCAATTTTCATCCTTTACTTTTATCGTTTACTTAGTACCAGGAATTAAGTTTATTGGAACTACCATCTTTTCCCACAAAAATACATTGGTCTGAAACATGGTTAAAAGACTTTTGCTCTGGAGGAAAGCCCCACAAATCTTTTATTTTGTGTTCTATCCATCTGTCTTTTCATCGGTTATAATTTTGGAAAATTATCCAGCGGCAGGATATTTCCAACAGAAATACAATTTATCTGAAACAGTTAAAAGACATAATATTTAGGCTCTGCAAAACAAGGACCATAAACCTCTTTCAGTTACACTTCAAAGCCATATCTATTTTACTTGGATTCTATCTACATATACATGTATCCATTTTTATAGTCCCAATTGTGGAAAAATTTTCAGCAACAAAACAAATTGCACACAGAAATACATTGGTCTGAAACAAGGTTAAAATACATAATTATCATATTTGCTCTGGGGATAAGGGCCAGAAATCCCTTTCTGTTATGGTATACACTGCCATAGCCATGTTAATTCACAATTTATTTTCACCTACCTATATAGCCATTCCTTTTGTACTGTTCATGCTGTCAGCACTTTTCCCTTTGTGTAGTGGAAGCACCACAATTTGCTGGTTAATCTTGTCTATGTTCCCTGGTTCTCTTCATGTCGCAGCTCTGGTTCTCATATTGCATCAGCATTCTGTGAATAGAAGAGGGTGATGTGCATTTACTACAAGGAAATTAAGTGGCAGCTTTAAATAAAACTAGGGAAAAGCACCCAGAAATCTGGCCTTTTTTATACCTGGGGCTGCATCATAATTTAATGTGGAAATACCAGTCATATTTAGCTCAACATGGTTTATAGTTAAGTGTGACATCAGTCACTCAACTCTACTACATGTATCCAATTTCTCACCTATTTTGTGAAAATAATCCAATGATTGAATATAATTCTACAGCACACCTATGTTAAAATCTAACCAAAAGTGTAGAACAAGAGGGCCATCATGGCCCTAGAATGCTCATCAGAGTACCATCAGCTTAATTAAACAATTCAGTTTAACCTTGTTTAAATTTCAGATACAAACAAAACAGGCTACAGCACTACATGTTCAGGTGAGCTAAAAATCTCAAACAACAGTTACTGTTAAGCTATCATTTACAATTTAATCAAAGAAACTAATAGAATTATGAACAAAATTAAACACTTTGAGACTACATGTATTCCCATAACATTTACAACAACTGTACAAAAACAAGAGGGCCATAATGGCCCTTAATTGCTCACCTGATTACTGACCATGATAAGAAATTATGGCTATAAACATTGTCATAAAGTTAGAAATTGATTGCTTAAAAAATGAAGATGCAGAACTAATTATAATTATTAAATACTTAAACATAATTAGAAATTTACATAACCTTTACATTACAATGACTATTAAATATTAATATAAATGATATTTAATTTAATGAAATTAATTAATTTAATATAATAGGAATTAATTAAATAAATTTTAAATATAAAATACTGTAATACTTTAATATCTAATTTAAAAAATCATAAACTGAATTTAAGAAAAATTAATAAAAATAAAATTAATTTAATTAAATTTATTAAAATTTTGGTTCTGCAGGTTTGGTTCATGTCTGGGATGACTTGTGTGAAGTTTAAATCCAATACACCAAGGGGTTACTGAGTAATGACATTAATTTAGTTGCAAAAAACTTTAACCAAAAATGTTAACGCAAATTTCTAAGTCGAAAAAGGTCCATAATTTAAGTTAAATTCTAGCAAGAGTTGTTCATCTTGGTTCTGCAGGTCCATTTCATGTTTAGGAAGACTTGTGTGAAGTTTAAATCCAATACACCAAGTGCTTCCTGAGTAATGATATTAACTTAGTTGCAGAAAAACTTTAACCAAAAATGTTAACGCAAATTTTTAAGTCGAAAAAGGCCCATAATTTGAGTAAATTTCTAGCAACAGTTGTCCATCTTGGTTCTGCAGGTTGGTTTCATGTTAAGAAAGACTTGTGTGAAGTTTAAATTCAATACTCCAAGTGGTTACTGAGAAATGACATGATCTAAGTTGTACAAAAACTTTAACCAACAATGTTAACGCAAATTTCTAAGTTGAAAAAGGCCCATAATATGAGTAAAATTCAATCAAGAGTTGTCCCTCTTGGTTCTCTAGGTTTGTTTTGTGCCTAGAAAGACTTGTGTGAAGTTTGATTGCAATACACCTACTGGTTTCTTAGATGACTAGATATGACTGCCAACGCCGACGCCGGGGCAAGTAGAATAGCTCTCATATTCTCCGAATAGTCGAGCTAAAAAAATGAAGATGCTTGGGTGTAAACAATGTGAAATCTGGCATTTTTATAAAAGGGACATAAATCCTGACCTAATTAACTGATCTCAGCCATAATCAAACTCGATCAAGAGATTATGGTAATAAATATTGTCTTACAGTTTACTACAAATGATTGTTTAAAACAAGAGGGCCAAGATGGCCCTAAAGACGCTCACCTGAGGACATTTGTGCTGACCAAGTTTGAGGAAGATTGAATCAAAATTGTGGCCTCCAGTGTGTAAACAAGATTTTTCTAAGATTTGACCTACTGACCTACTTTTCAATCGCTTTTTAGGTCTAATAGATTAATGATCTTCGATAATTCGTTGAAATTTCTGAAGAGAATCGTATACCTACCAAACTGAAACCGGAAATGGAGGGCTGAATAGTTTCCTAATTTTTCATTGGTTAATAATATTATAACCTAAAACGACCAAATGTGTTTTTATTACCAACAATACGATTATCTGTACTTTCATATCTTTCTTAAAGAAAACCTTTATTTAATATACAATTGACACAATATATTCTCTTAGTCTTTTTATCATTTTATTTAATCGTAGATACTGATTTTAATATAAAACATATATCAAGTATGTAATTTAAAGTAAAAAGTGATTCAATCAAGGGCCAAATTTTAACCATTATCTAGTCATAATCTCTCAAACTAGTAATATTGCAAAATATTTTTTTTATGATTGGTCTATATGAATTATGTGGGTACGGACCACTAGACAATATTTCACATCAAATCTATAGATTAAGCTCTAGGTCAAAACTAGGCCTTATGGATTTACAGAAGAAGATTTTTTAAGATTTTCCTATATAACTCTATGTAAAACAAGTGACCCCTGGTGCAGGGGCATTTATCACCGTAGGGCTATGATTTGAACAATCTTGGTAATGAACCATTAGATGATGCTATATACCAAATATCTAAGCTCTGGGCCTTATGGATTCACAGAAGAAGATTTTTTAAGATTTTCCTATATAACTCTATGTAAAACAAGTGACCCCTGGTGCGGGGGCATTTATCACCATAGGGCTATGATTTGAACAATCTTGGTAATGAACCATTAGATGATGCTACATACCAAATATCTAAGCTCTAGGCCTTATGGATTTATAGAAGAAGATTTTTAAAGATTTTCCTATATAACTCTATGTAAAACAAGTGACCCCTGGTGCGGGGGCATTTATCACCATAGGGCTATGATTTGTACAATCTTGGTAATGGCCCATAAGATGATGCTACATACCAAATATCTAAGCTCTAGGCCTTGCAGTTTTGCAGAAGAAGATTTTCAAAGTTTGAGTTTTTAAAATCTATTTTTAGCTTCTGTGACCTACTTTTTCAACCAATCTGAATAATTTGTACAACTTTGATAGAGGGCATCATAAGGATGATTCCTGTGAAGTTTGGTCAAAATCCCTTCAGCGGTTCAGGAGGAGATGTTCTTTAAAGCAAATTGTTGACGACGGACGGACGCACGCACGGACAACGGACGACGGACAAAAGGTGATCACAATAGCTCACCTTGAGCACTTCGTGCTCAGGTGAGCTAAAAATGAAGATTGGCCCATAGTAGCCACAATTGAACTCGAGTATTTTGATATTGAAAGGGGCATAACTCCTGAACTAATCAACTGATCTCAGCTTTTATAGAACTCAATCGTGACATTATGAACATAAACATTGTCAAAGTTTGAAGATGATTGCTCGAAAAATGAAGATGAAATTTTAACGAGACATTATGGTCATAAACATTGTCTTAAAGTTTAAAGATGATTGCTTAAGAAATGAAGGTGATAGAGTGTAAACAATTGTTGATGACGCACACCGCAATACGGGACACTCACAGGATCACAATAGCTCACTCTGAGCTTTGCTTAGGTGAGCTAAAAAAAATAATTTTGATATTGTTAGTATTTGGCAATATAAATTGCAATACATTTTTTTTAATTTGAATAAACTTGTCAACAAGAAAGCTCTATGTCCACTTAGGCTATGACCATCTGGATAAAGATCTTGTGAATCACACTGCAGTCATAGTAGAATAGTAGTGAGGATATATTATTAGGTTTTCGCCTCTGCTGGGCGAAAACCTATTGTTCTTCTTCGGTTGATTTTTTTTTTTAGGTTTTCGCCTCTGCAGGGCGAAAACCTATTGTTCTTCTTCTGTTGATTTGTTTGTTTTTAGGTTTTCGCCTCTGCTGGGCGAAAACCTATTGTTCTTCTTCTGTTGATTTGTTTTTTTTTTTATTTTTATTATTTTTCCAATTCCACCCATTTTTGTGTCCAGCCTAGCGGCCAGATGAAAAAAGCTACAGCTATGAAATTTTGGGCATGGAGTCATCTTTATCTGAACATGTGCCTAATTGGTCAAACTTTTCACTTTTGTTTCTGATTTAGCCACTAGGGGGCGCAATGCATGTAATCACTGTTTTGCTAATAACTCAAAAATTTGAAACCTGATTTAGATGCGGTTTTTTACATAATGTTCCTTGTTGACAGCCCAATCAAATATGATGGAAATCTCATCATCGAGTACGGGAAAAAAATTGTTCTAGGAGAGGTTGAATGTTCGAACCTTGGAAAAAAGTGAAATAATGAGGGTAGGTCTACGAAAAACCTTCCCACTTTTGTTAGAGATCAGATAGAAGAATTCTGTTTGCTGCATACGATTTGCAAGACATATACGCACAAAATATATGGTGTGGCGAATTTAGGAAATGCGTGGTTTGTCCTCTAAAAAAGGTCAAACTTCACTAAATTTTAGGAAAAATTAAAATTTCAAAAACATGTTTTTGTCGCTCCTGACTTTATTTTCTGTTCATTCTTCGTGATATTTTCACACGATATGTATTGATATGTTTGAAAGGGCCTCACAATAAAAAAATTAAAAGAAATTTGAAAAGGTCAAGGTCATATTACAATTATTGTGTTTTTATTCGGCCACAAATAGCTCCAAATCTAAAAATATTTCATTGAGAGTATATGAACAAAAGTTTCAGTTCTTAAAGAGCTCTTTCCAGTGATGTTTAGGTTTTGAAGATCGGACTTGATTTGGTCATTATACGGCAGTCCAAAGTTTGATCCTTTTTTTAAATAATTGTAAATCAGGTTTTATGCTTTAAATTCTGATACACAAGAATAAAAAGTTTCACTTGTGCGACTAGTATACTTGATTGAACTATTTGCTGCTTTGCTAGGTACTAAACAGTAAAATTTTAATCAATTTTCTATCTCATTTTGCCGCTAGGTGGTGCTTTTCTTGAAATCATTCTTTTGCTTATAACTCAAAAAGTTGAAGCCTGATCCAAATGCGGTTAATTGAATTATGTTCCTTGTTCATAGCATAATAAAATATGATAGTTTTTAGGTATGAGTGGCTGAAACTTTTTGAGCTAGTAACGGAAGGTTGAAAGTTCGAATCTTGTAAAAAAAACTGCAAATGAGGGTAGGTCTACGAAAAACCTATCCATTTTTGTTAGAAATCAGATAGAAGAATTCTGTTTGCTGCAAATGATTTGCAAGACATATACGCACAAAATATATGGGGTGGCGAATTTAAGAAATGCATGGTTTGTCCTCTAGAAAAAGGTCAAACTTCACTAAATTTTAGGAAAAATTAAAATTTCAAAAACATGTTTTTTTGTCGCTCCTGACTTTATTTTCTGTTCATTCTTCATGAAATTTTCACAAGTTATGTATTGTTATGTTTGAAAGGGCCTCACAATTAAAAAGTTAAAAAAACATTGAAAAGGTCAAGGTCATATTACGATAATTGTGTTTTTATTCGGCCCCAAAGTGCTCCAAATCTAAAAATATTTCATTGAGAGTATATGAACAAAAGTTTTAGTTCTAAATAGTTCTTTCGTATAATGTTTAGTTTTTGAAGATCGGACTTGATCTTTTCATTTTACGGCAATCCAAAGTTTGATCCTTTTTTGGAATAATTGTTATTCAGTTTTTATGCTTAAAATTGTGATATATAAGAAAAAGAATGTTCGATTAGTGCGACTTATATACTTGTTTGAACTATTTGCTGCATTTCTAGGTACCTAATTGTAAAATTTTTATCTTTTTTTTTTTTCTCATTTTGCCGCTAGAGGGCGCTTTGCTTAAAATCACTCTTTTGCCTATAACTCAAAACGTAAAAGTCTAGTTGAAATGCGGTTTTCAGCATTTTGTTCCTTGTTGACAGCACCACAGAATGTGATGTGATATGATGATAGGGTATGGGGAAATATTTGCGCTAGAGGAGTTTGAATGTTCTTACATTAAAAAAAAACAAAAAAACAAAAAAAAACTGTGCACATGGGAGTAGGTCTTCAAAAAACCTTTGCGTTCTGTTTCATATTAAAAATTGTGGCTGAGTTAAAATAAAGTGTTCAAGTTGATTAGGTTAAAAGCGAAAACCAAGATACCGCTTGCGGTTCTAGTTTTATTTTTATTATTTTTCCAATTCCACCCATTTTTGTGTCCAGCCTAGCGGCCAGATGAAAAAAGCTACAGCTATGAAATTTTGGGCATGGAGTCATCTTTATCTGAACATGTGCCTAAATGGTCAAACTTTTCACTTTTGTTTCTGATTTAGCCACTAGGGGGCGCAATGCATGTAATCACTGTTTTGCTAATAACTCAAAAATTTGAAACCTGATTTAGATGCGGTTTTTTACATAATGTTCCTTGTTGACAGCCCAGTCAAATATGATGGAAATCTCATCATCGGGTACGGGAAAAAAATTGTTCTAGGAGAGGTTGAATGTTCGAACCTTGGAAAAAAGTGAAATAATGAGGTAGTTCTACGAAAAACCTTCCCACTTTTGTTAGAGATCAGATAGAATAATTCTGTTTGCTGCATACGATTTGCAAGACATATACGCACAAAATATATGGGGTGGCGAATTTAGGAAATGCGTGGTTTGTCCTCTAGAAAAGGTCAAACTTCACTAAATTTTAGGAAAAATTAAAATTTCAAAAACATGTTTTTGTCGCTCCTGACTTTATTTTCTGTTCATTCTTCATGATATTTTCACACAATATGTATTGTTATGTTTGAAAGGGCCTCGCAATAAAATAATTTAAAGAAATTTGAAAAGGTCAAGGTCATATTACGATTATTGTGTTTTTATTCGGCCACAAATAGCTCCAAAACTAAAAATATTTCATTGAGAGTATATGAACAAAAGTTTTAGTTCTTAAAGAACTCTTTCCAGTGATGTTTAGTTTTTGAAGATCGGACTTGATTTGGTCATTATACGGCAGTCCAAAGTTTGATCCTTTTTTGGAATAATTGTAAATCAGGTTTTATGCTTCAAATTCTGATACATAAGAATAAAAAGTGCGACTAGTTTACTTGATTGAACTATTTGCTGCTTTGCTAGGTACCTTACAGTAAAATTTAAATCAATTTTCTTTCTCATTTTGCCTCTAGGGGGCGCTTTTCTTGAAATCATTCTTTTGCTTATAACTCAAAAAGTTGAAGTCCGATTCGAATGCGGTTTTTTGCATTCTGTTCCCTGTTGATAGCCTAATAACATATGATAGGATTCGAGGGTCCGTTTGGCTGAAAGCTTTTGAGCTACGGAAGGTTGAATGTTCGAACCTTGCAAAAAAAACAAAAAAGAAAAAAAAAAACTGTGCAAATGAAGGTAGATCTACGAAAAATCCATCCGTTTTTGTTAGAGATCAGATAGAAGAATTCTGTCTCCGGCATAACATTTGAAAGACATATACACACAAAATATATGGGATGGCGAATTTAAGAAATGCATGGTTTTTCCACTAGAAACGGTCAAACTTCACTTAAATTTAGGAAAAATTAAAATTCCAAAAACAAGTTTTTTGTCGCTCCTGACTTTATTTTTTGTTTATTCGTCATGAAATTTTCACACGATATGTTTTGTTAAGTTTGAAAGGGTTTTACAATTAAAAAGTTAAAAAAAAAAAACATTGAAAAGGTCAATGTCATATTACGATAATTGTGTTTTTATTCGGCCACAAAGTGCTCCAAATCTAAAAATATTTCATTGAGAGTATATGAACAAAGGTTTTAGTTCTTGAGGAGCTCTTTCCAGTGATGTTTAGTTTTTGAAGATCGGTCTTGATTTGTTCATTTTACGGCAGTCCAAAGTTTGATCCTTTTTTGGAAAAATTGTTAATCAGTTTCTATGCTTCAAGTTGTGATATATAAGAAAAAGAATGTTCGACTAGTGCGACTTATATACTTGTTTGAACTATTTGCTGTTTTTGCAATTTTGTTTCTAATTTTGCCGCTAGAGGGCGTTTTGCTTAAAATCACTCTTTTGCTTATAACTCAAAACATTAAAGTCTGATTGAAATGCAGTTTTCAGCATTTTGTTCCTTGTTGACAGCACCACAGAATGTGATGGATTTCAAGGGACAGGGTATGGGAAAATATTTGCGCTAGAAGAGTTTGAATGTTCTAACATTGCAAAAAAAAAAAAAAAAAAATGTGCAAATGAGAGTAGGTCTTCAAAAACCTTTTCATTCTGTTTCATATTGAAAATTGTGGCTGAGTTGAAATAAAGTGTTCAAGTTGATTAGGTTAAAAGCGAAAACCGAGATACCGCTTGCGGTTCTAGCTGTAATTATTATTATATATAAAAACATGGAAAAAAGCTGTTCACAGACAGTGAATTCCACTTTTCTGATGGCAGGATAATATATTAATAGTTGTTATTAATTTTAGTGTGAACTAAAGCATGTGATATAAGCTGGTATTGAGCCCAAACACAAGTGTAAAGTTTCAATCCCCAAGCTTTGTTACTTACTGAGAAAAGAACCTAAAATATTCCAAGTTTAAAGTAAAAGATTGTTGTTTTTACTAGAACAGGAAAGAGAATCTTGAAAAGGGCTTAACTGTGCAAAATATTCTATTAAATGAAATATATTGATCTATAGAGAAAATTCAAAGTTGAAAAAGGGTCATAACTGCTCTTTTGATGTGAATATGGCTGACAGTTGAGAAATTGCTCTTAACAAAAAACTGTTTTTTTTTATGAGCAAGCATACCAAGTTGGAAGTGAATGTTTGATAGTTATGGAGAAATGGACCTGAATGAAAGCCTTAACCCTTTCCCTTATAGAGGACACCATGAAAAGACCTATGCGAACAGCATAAAACCAGATCAGCCTGCGAGTAACTCGCAGGCTGATCAGGTTTTATGCTGTTCGCTGCTCCTCAGTGGTCTGGAAATAAGGATTTTGTAATTAAATTTGGTAAGGTTTAACTGTGGTTTTCTGCAGATCAGGCTTTGTGTGATACCTATTGAGGGCGTCAAAATGAGTATTTATGAGGGAAAGGTTAAGCAAGACTGACCCGACTGCAGATGCCAATGCTGAAGTGGAGCTGATTATGATGATATTTATCAGAAGTATGAGTTAATACAGGGATAGTAGTTTACACAGTGGTAGTAGTAGTAATAGTATGTAACAGTTAAAGTAGAAGATGAACTTTAATAGCTACAAGAACTACAAGATGATGATATATATCAGAAGTACACACAAAATAAAGATCAAGATTATAGAAACTTCCAATATGAAAGTAGGTCAAATGGCAGTAACAATATGTATCCTTTTTTCCTCCTGAGCATAACTTCTTCAAAAATCACTGAACAAAATAATCCCTGCTTTATGCACTTCTACCCATTATAGTAAGGACATTGTAAGGACATTGATCAAGGTCCATTCGGAAACTTAGGAGTTGCTATAGAGACAAAGTTTTGAAAGGCATAACTATTGCAAAAATTGCTGAACCTGAAAATCCCTGCTTCATGCTCATCTACCCATTATCGTAATGACACTGTCCAAGTATCAAAGATCCATTTGGAAACGTAGGAGGAGTTGCGTTCACAAGGCTGCAATATTAATCAGCTACAGAAACTAAGTTTCAAGGGACATAACTTTTAAAAATCAACGAACCTGAAAAATGGCTGCTTCATGCACATCTACCCATTACAGTAATGACATTGACTAAGTATTGAAAAGATATGGTCAGAAACGGAGGAGTTGCGTTCACAATATACATATAAAAATAAATACAGTAAGAGTAGTTGCATTAGTAATACCGATGATAATGATGTTACAGTAGTAATAGCAGATGTGAATACCTCTAATGTATATCTTCATGGTAATAGTAGTAGTAGTAGCAGTGGCAGCAATAAAAGGAAGGGAATATGGAAACAAAAGGGCCAATAGATGGCACTGAAGTTGCTCACCTGAGGGCCTAAAATGTAGCTCAAAATTCACATATCAGAAATGATTGAATTGAACTGAGATATAGTTGCCATTATCATTATGTATAAGTTAAATGATGATTGCTTAATAATTGCAGATGCTAGTTAAAATCCACAGGGGCTCGAAGTTGCATGGGGCGAATCATTTCGTATTTATTGGTAACATTAAACAAGAGCTGTCCATAAGACAGCGTGCTCGACTTTTCTCAGTTCGCCATTAAAGAAAGGGCCAATCTTTGATGTTATTAGAGGTTGTTGCCCAACCTATTTGCTATTTGTAAATACAGCCAAAAAATATCTAAGTATAAAAGGGTAAAATTGAAAATACACTGCATATAGGATTATGGGCCCTGCCAGTAAAGTTGAGGTAGTGTGGGTATACAATAAATAAGTATTCCAAGTTATGGTGGAATACCTGTGATAGTATTGAAAATATACAACTTTGTAAAAAAATTAACCATGATTTTGGCTGTTTTCTAAGTATGAAAGGGGCATAATTCAAGAAGTAGTACAGCCAGGGTTATGGGCCTTGCTAGTAAGGCAGAGGTAGTGATGGTGAATGAGCACTTGAAGTTTCAGTCAAATACATGTGATAGTACAACTATGTAAAAAAATTACCATGATTTTGGTTGTTTTCTAAGTATGAAAGTGGCATAACTTAAGAAGTAGTACAGCAAGAGTTATGGGCCTTGTTAGTAAGGTAGAGGTAATGATGGTGAATATGTACTTGAAGTTTCAGTTGAATACCGTAGATAGTATTGAAGATATACAACTTTGTAAAAACTTTAACCTTGATTTTGGCTGTTTTGTAAGTATAAAAGGGGCATAACTCCAAAAATAGGGTAGCCAGGGTTGTGGGCCTTAGAAGTAAGGTAGAAGTGATGATGGTGAATAAGTATTTTAAGTTTGGGTGGAATACCTTTGATAGTATTTAAGTTGCAACGCCGACGCCCGAGTGACAGTATAAGCTCTCATTTTCTTCGAAAAGTCGAGCTAAAAAGGAAGGGAGACCAAATTTGGAAAAACGCATTTAGTTTTTCTCTTACAATGATATCATGAATTCATTGTTCCAATTGAGCTTGACAACAGCCGGGGAAGGCTATTTCAGTTTTTTTTTTCTTGTAGTGAATATAAAGGTAAGTTTTTATTGGTCAATCAAATGAAAACGCGATTGACAATGTAATCTTTGTCGGACAAGCAGGTACAGGGAAGTCCTACCTTACTCTTTATTCACTGCAAAAGAAACCGGGAGTAGCCGGTCCCAGCTGTTGTCAATCTTGATTGGGGCATTTAAAGCACATGTTAGTCCTTTAAAATAAATGAGTAAAAAAAACGGGGAAACGCCTCGATTCATTATTTCTATTAATTTCAAATGTAAAAGAACCATTTTACTGATCTTTAATTGCCAATATTGTGATATTAAAAAATTAGCCCCAAATAGGGTCCTTTCTTTTTATAAATGTTACTATTAGGTACGAAAGGATTTGCGCCATGCATATTCGAGCCCCTGTGCAAAAAATCTGGCATTTTTCTAATAAATCAAGGATCCTGACCCTACCAAATTGGCCTAAAACACCCATAATCAAACTTTACTGTGACTAATGCTAATGTCACAAAACCCTCAGAATTACACGTCAATATTCGTGAAAATAATGGCATCAATACAAAATAACTAACATTGTCATGAAGTTTGAAAAAAAAAAAAGATTGTAGAGTGTAAACAAAGTGAAATCTGGCATTTTTATATTGATATCTGTTAATATGGCAGTATATTGGGTTTATCGTCACACCAACAATATTTCAGTCAGTTGGAGACTTTATTTGAAAAAGATATAGTGCTGCCAAAATGCAGTATTATGCCATAGACATGTGGCATGATACTACATCCCGTCAAATTATCCAGACATCAGGCCAGCCAGTCCTGGAACTACCCTTACATGCTGAGTGCCAAGTAAAGAAGCTATACATGTATTAGATTTTTTTTTACAACTTTGGTATGTAGTGACCAAGTATCAAACCAACAACCTCGAGATTTTGAGGCGGGAGCTCTGACTACCAGCCACAAGGACCAGAATGACTATATGTAGTTCAAATATCTGCATGAAATACTGTATGCCTGGCATCTGAAGACTGGCCAAATTAAATAATCACTATTAAAACTAATAATGGGCTCAAGAAAATAAACGACCTCCATTTGTTATGGATATCTGTGTTTATTGTGTAGACTAGACGTCTTATAATTCCTCTCATTCAGTTAAGAAATCACATTATCATGAATCAAGGGGATTAATATAACCATAACAGTACTTGACCAACCAATGATGTGTTGAGAGAAAGTTTTCAGTATACATGAATAGATCAACAGATACATGTGTAGATGTTCCTATAGGGATCAAGAATTCAAAACCAACATTTTACTAACTGCCAAGATTCTGTGGTCCAATGTTAGCATAACTGACTACAGATCTAGAGGTTAAGCCTAAGGGTCCGAATCCCGTTGGAGGCAAGGAAGAAAAGTCCTTTTTAAACTCTCGGGGGGGGGGGGGGGGGATGTATAGTATGGTAATTTTCAAAGTAGACAATGAACACGGTCCGACATATACGCCTTCATTAAAAAACGATTTCAAGAATGATAATAAAGAAGGATAAACGAAACTGGGGTTGTTTTTCATTTTTCTTAATTGGAATTGAAAAGGAATGGACGGTATTGACACGGACCGAACAAGTTGCAAAATCTGATTTCCAAATTAATTTTTTACTTACACGTCTACTATCTAACAGTTTAATTAGCTATCTCTGACAAGCCAGCCCAGCATATACGCTACTTTAAAATGTAATTAACTTGAAAAATAATCAAAACTTACCACTTTCTGGCTGCATATCTGGTTCAGCTAGAGATCGCAAGGAGAACGTATTTCCTCCACCTCTTCCTGCTCAATGCTTCCCTGCGAATGACCACTGACGCGTCCTGCTCAAATATGAAACTAACACAGTAAATGATGGAGTCATAGGTGTCACTTGACAAATGAATGAAAGCCAATGCTGCACGTGCTGCTTTCTTGAGATCGTATCATGAGATTTAACACTTTTCCCCCCAATGTTTACTCGTTTTATTTTGGCATCTGAACACCGGCTCAGTTTTCCGAAATTAGAGAGCTGCACGTGCTTATTTCTCACAAGTGAGACGTGTCAATACAAATGAAGTGGCAAATTGGTCATTGATAAATCTATCTAAAGATACCCGAATACTGAACAATAACCAAAGCGCTGAAAGCGCTGAAAGAACAGGGTTTTTTAAGATGAAAGTTTTTGTCTGGTGTACAATTTTTGTTTGGTTATAGTCAATTCATGTAGGTTATCTAACTTTGCTGATGTAGCATTTTTGAGATCCGTTTACGTTTGCTAGAGCGCAAACAACCTGGGCTGATTTGTTTGTTTGATGGTTTTAACGTCCCACCAACAGTATTTCAGTCATTTGGAGACGATGTCTACTTGAAAGAGATATAGTGCTGCAACACTGCAGTATAAGCCGTGGACATCTGGCATGATACCACACCCAGTCACATTATCCTGACACCGGGCCAACCAGTCCTGGAACTACCCTTATATGCTGAGCGCCAAGCAAGGGAGCAATACCAGTACCATTTTTAACGACTGTAGTATGTTGTGGCTGGGGATCGAACTGACTACCTATGCATCTGAGGCGGACGCTCTAACCACTGAACCTGGGTTGACTGCAGATGAGTAATACTGTTGCGAGTACAATAGCTCTCATTTTCTTCTAAAATTGAAATACAAACTTGTCTTAAGCGGCCAACCAAGGGTACTAAAAATGTGACCTCTGAACAGAGGTGATCGTTCAATGAAGGTTAAACATATAACATTCTATTTTGGGATATCAAAAACTGACTGCTAGATGCAGGTTGACCGCTTAATACAGATACAACTGTACAGCGATACCAACCGACAGCATTTCAGTCATTTGCTTCAGCAGGATACCACATGCAGTTACAATCTGACACTTGGCCAATATATTCTAGACCTACCCCTATTATACTGAGTGCCATGCAAGGGAGGTATATCAGTTCCATTTTTAAAAACTTCGGTATGTGGCAAAATGTGAATAAACCAATGACGTGCTTCAGAACTACTAGGCAATCAGAGATAGTCTGGTTTTTGGAGGTCGTCTGCTCGAGATGGATAATGTGTTGTCGCACTGCAGTTTCTTACTGTACACATGTGGTGTGATATCACACCCAGTAACATTATCCTCTCACTGGACCAAGCAATCTTAGTGGACACTCTAACCCCGCGGCCAGCATGAACGGTAGGCTAAATTCAATGGGCAGAAATATATTTGAAGATCAAGCGCAATGTGTTGTAAACAATGGTCTCTGATAGTTACACAAACCCATTGTGCTCTTGTGAATGGAGCTATTGTTAAACCAGCAGCACGTGATGATAAAATTTCAAGGAATTATTACCTGTAATGTAAGAAACAGTGGACAAACAAACATTTTGTATCATTTTAATGCTTGTGTAGTGAACATAATAAGAATATCAAACAAAAGATAACATTTTGCACTAACCTTGCAATAGTTTCTACGAATGACACAGTGCATCAGTATATGAATTTAATAAACTTGAAATATTGCTTGAAATAATGCTTGAAATATAATGAAAAAATATTAAAAATGATCTAATTTAGAATGTTTGACAGTTTTGTAAATCTAATGCCCATATTTTTGTCAGAAATAAGTGGATTAAAACCAAACTCGACCTTCATCTGTAAATGGTATGAATGAAAAGGACTTGTCAACATAACGTTGCATATAGCATGATTAGGATGGCGTTTACTAACCTCACTAAAATACATGTTGATTAAATGGCATTACGTAATTCTTCAAGTAACTGAGCTAAAATTTACCGTAATAATGGTTTGCAGTAGTATGATCAAAATGCATAAAACAAAAAAACAAACAATAACAACAAAACACATTAAATTACTACTTGCAACTTTTCTATATTCAAAATAAATGTATACAAAAGAAAAAAAACAAAAGCACCGCTAGGTGGAGGCAAAAGACATAGAAAAGGTTAAGTTTCATGTTTATACCTTCTATATTTTTTGAGTTACAGCCTAGACAGAAATGAAGTATGAAAATTTACAAAGGGCAATAACTCAAATATGCACATGAAAGTTATGGTTGTTGGTCACTGCAGCCCCCACCCCTTGATGAGATCTATCCACATATGAAGTTTCATGTTGATACCTTTTATACTAAAAGTTTAAAGTACCGGTAATATAAATAGGCACATGCATATATATTTCTGAAATAAGTTTATCTCTTTATAATAAGCCATTACTAATGAGTGAAATAATCTGTAAGAATGCTGATGTCTGAAGTGGGTCTGATATGAATATAGAACATTTACATACAGGCACAAAAGATCAAAAGAACTTGTTACATGCATTTGGCACAAGATCAAACTGAAAGAACTTCTTAAAATCAAAATATTTACATGCATTTGGCACAAAAGATCAAGTTTAAAGAACATGTTAAAATCAAGAACATATTTACATGCATTTGGCACAAAAGATCATATGAATTTTTTATATAAGGATTAATGCAAGGAAAGTTGACAATATGTTTTACATGGACAGCAGTCCGACATCGATGAATAGTCGACCACAATAGCTTGGACTGTTCTCTTAATAGTCAAGTTAAAATAAACTTTCAGTTTTTGTACTTTTACAAGTTCGTGCTCAGGTGAGCTAAGAATTATAAATATCAAAAACTATCAATAATAATGATGATGCTGCTTTGTCAGTTATTGTAAACACATCAGATTAAAATGAAAACAGCTGAGTAATGAAAACACACACACACATGACTGATAGATCTTATACATACTGAAACATTAAACTGCTGATATGATATGGTAAAATAGCACAAGGCATAAAAAGTAATAACAAGAGGGCCATGATGGCCCTGGATCGCTCACCTGATATCATTAGGCTATGTAAAATCAAGTGACCCCTGGGGCAAAGCCAATTTTGACCCCAGGGCCATGATTTGAACAAACTGGGTAGAGGTCTATTAGCCCATGTTACATACCAAATATCTAAACTCCAGACCATGTGGTTTTTGAGAAGAAATTCTTCTAACTTTTTTCCAAAATAAGTCTATGTAAAATCAAGTGATCCCTGGGGCAGGGCCAATTTTCACCAAATATCTAAACACCAGGCCATGTGTTTTCTAGTTTCCTAAAACAAAGAATTTTCTAGTTATTTCTATATAAGCCTATGTAAAATCAGGTGACCCCAATGGCGGGGCCAAATTTGACCCCAGGGCCATGATTTGAACAAACTAAATATAGATCCACTAGACAATGCATGAATCATGATTTGAACAAACTGGATAGAGGTCTATTAGCCCATGTTACATACCAAATATCTAAACTCCAGGCTTTGTGATTTCTGAGAAGAAGATTTTTCAGGTTTCTCCTATATTAGTCTATGTTAAATCAAGTGACCCCTGGGGTGGCAAACGTAGAAGAGATCCACTAGACAATGCTAGACACCAAATATCTAAACACCAGGCCTTGTGGTTTCTGAGAAGATTTTTCAAGTTTTTTTCCTATATTAGCCTATGTAAAATCAGGGACCCCTTTGTGGGGCCAAATTTGACCCAATGGTTAATATTTTGTAAAAACATTTGTAGAGACCCAGTAGACAATGCTACATACCAAATATCTAAACTCCAGGCCTTGTGGTTTCTGAGAAGATTTTTTTCAAGTTTTTCCTATATTAGCCTATGTTAAATCAAGTGACCCCTGGGGCGGGGCCAAATTTGACCCCAGGCCCATGATTTGAACAAGCTTGGTTGTGATCTACTAGACAGTGCTGCACACCAAATATCTAAACCCCAGGCCTTGTTGTTTCTGAGAAGAAGATTTTTCAAGTTTTTCCTATATTAGCCTATGTTAAATCAAGTGACCCCTGTGGCAGGGCCAATTTTGACCCCAGGGTCATGATTTGGACAAACTTGGTAGAGATCCACCAGACAATGCTACACACCAAATATCTTAACTCTATGCCTTGTGGTTTCTGAGAAGAAGATTTTTCAAGTTTTTTTTCCTATATTAGCCTTTGTTAAATCAAGTGACCCCTGGGACGGGGCCAATTTTGACCCCAGGGTCATAATTTTTACAATCTTGGTAGAGAGTCATAAGATCATGCTACATACCAAATATCTTAACTCCAGGCCTTGTGGTTTTTATGAAGAGGATTTTTCAAGTTTTTTTCTATATTAGCCTATGTAAAATCAGGTGACCCTTTGGCGGGGCCAAATTTGACCCCAGGGCCATGATTTGAACAAACTTGGTAGTGATCTACTAGACAATCCTGCACACCAAATATTTAAACCCCAGGCCTTGTGGTTTCTGAGAAGAAGATTTTTCAAGTTTTTCCTCTATTAGCCTATGTTCAATCATGACCCCTGGGGCGGGGCCAATTTTGACCCCAGGGTCATAATTTTTAACAATCTTGGTAGAGAGTCATAAGATCATGCTACATACCAAAAATCAAAAGGCTAGGCCTTGTGGTTTCGGAGAAGAAGATTTTTTTTCCTATATTAGCCTATGTTAAATCAAGTGACCCCTGGGGCGGGCCAATTTTGACCCCAGGGTCATAATTTGAACAATCTTGGTAGAGAGTCATAAGATCATGCTACATACCAACAAGAGGCCCATGATGGCCCTAAATCGCTCACCTGAGATAAATAGGTTGACCCAAGGAACATCTGTACCAATTTATTTTAAAATCTGGCCAGCAGTTTTGAAGAAGATGATTTTTAAAGTTTTCATATTTTTTTTCTTTTTGTTGCCATGGCAACCAGAGTTCTACATGGATCAAGTTTATTTTAGCAGCTTTTGTGAAGGTTGACCCAAGGATCATCCCTGCCAAGTTTAATCTAAATCTGTCCAGTGGTTTCAGAGGAGATGTTGTTTAAAGGTTTCTCTATGTACATATAAGGCAAATAAGCCCCGCCCCTGGCGGCCATGTTTTTTTACGGATCAGAATAATTTTAGCAACTTTGGTAGAGGTTGGCCCAAGGAATATCTGTACCAATTTATTTTAAAATCTGGCCAGTAGTTTTGAAGAAGATGACTTTTAAAGTTTTCTTTTTTTCTTGTTTTTTTGTTGCCATGGCAACCAGAGTTCTACATGGATCAAGTTTATTTTAGCAACTTTTGTGAAGGTTGACCCAAGGATCATCCCTGCCAATTTGAATCAAATTCTGTCCAGTGGTTTCAGAGGAGATGTTGTTTAAAGGTTTCTCTATATACATATAAGGCAAATAAGCCCCGCCCCTGGCGGCCATGTTTTTTTACAGATCGGAATAATTTTAGCAACTTTGGTAGAGGTTGACCCAAGGAACATCTGTACCAATTTATTTTAAAATCTGGCCAGTAGTTTTGAAGAAGATGATTTTTAAAGTTTTCATTTTTTTTCCCTTTTTGTTGCCATGGCAACCAGAGTTCTACATGGATCAAGTTTATTTTAGCAACTTTTGTGAAGGTTGACCCAAGGATCATCCCTGCCAATTTTAATCAAATTCTGTCCAGTGGTTTTAGAGGAGATGTTGTTTAAAGGTTTCTCTATATACATATAAGACAAATAAGCCCCGCCCCTGGCGGCCATGTTTTTTTACGGATCGGAATAATTTTAGCAACTTTGGTAGAGGTTGACCCAAGGAACATCTGTACCAATTTATTTTAAAATCTGGCCAGTAGTTTTGAAGAAGATGATTTAACCAGAGTTCTACATGGATCAAGTTTATTTTAGAACTTTTGTGATGGTTGACCCAAGGATCATCCCTGCCAAGTTTAATCAAATTCTGTCCAGTGGTTTCAGAGGAGATGTTGTTTAAAGGTTTCTCTATATACATATAAGGCAAATAAGCCCCGCCCCTGGCGGCCATGTTTTTTTACGGATCCAAATAATTTGAACAATCTTGGTAGACACTTACCAAAGGAACATCTGTGCCAAAACATTTTGAAATTCAGTTGGTTGTTTTGGAGAAGAAGACATTTTAAGTTTTTTCTTTCCGTTGCCATGGCAACCAGAATTCCAAATGGAATTCAATTCTTTGAACAACTTTGAAAGGGGACCACCCAAGGAACATCCCTGTAAAGTTTTATCAAAATTGACCAAGCGGTTAAGGAGGAGATGTCGTTTGAAGCAAAATGTTGACGGACGACGGACGGACGGACGACGGACGGACGGACGACGGACGAAGACCGGTCACAATAGCTCACCTTGAGCCTCTGGCTCAGGTGAGCTAAAAATCGAAAGCTAGGCCTTGTGGTTTCGGAGAAGATTTTAAGTTTTTCCTATATTAGCCTATGTTAAATCAAGTGACCCCTGGGGCGGGGTCAATTTTGACCCCAGGGTCATAATTTAAACAATCTTGGTAGAGAGTCATAAGATCATGCTACATACTAAAAATCAAAAGGCTAGGCCTTGTGGTTTCGGAGAAGAAGATTTTTAAAATTTTCATTTTTAAAATCTATTTTTAGCTCCTGTGACCTAGATTTTTGACCAATCAAAATAATTTTAACAACTTTGGTAAAGGGCCCCATTATGAACATTCCTGTGAAGTTTTATCAAAATCCAGTGAGTAGTTTAGAAGGAGATATTGTTTAAAGAAATTGTTGACGACGGACGCACACATGCACACACGGACGACGGACAAAAGGCGATCACAAAAGCTCACCATGAGCACGTTGTGCTCAGGTGAGCTAAAAACAGTTCTACAGAAAAATAACAAAAGGCCATACATCAATGAAAATTGATGCAAGCATGACACACCTAATATATGCACTTGTGGGCTTTGTACTTATTACTGAAAATCTAATCAAGGGTAGTTACAAAATACACTAATGTAAAAATTAAAATCAGTCTTAACTGTAGCCGAGAAACAGTGTAGACAAAATATATAGAATAAATTTAACAAAATACATGTATATCAAAAGTACCATAACTCATTTACATGACTAGCGAACAATATGTGGAATTTGATGTGCCAAGATGTGTCAACAATGTACAAAATTATACTGATACTTCCATCTACTATGAAGTTAAATATAAATCCAACAAATGGTAACTGAGATACATGTATATAGTGTGAACAATTTATGCTAAATAAATACAAGCAAGGGCCACAACTCCTTTAGAATGTATCCAATCAAGATGTTCCAACAATATGTGAAACTAGACATGATACTAAAATATTGTGAAGTTTTATCAAAATCTGACTTTTGGTAGCAGAGAAATAGTACATAGTTTGCCTACAATCTGACGGAAAGATGCGACTTCTATATATAGTGCCCTCAGATTCTAAATATGTGGGGGTATATTAACCCTTTACCTCATACAGATGCATTTTGACACCCTTAACAAGGAACATTTCATTGTTATGCAAATTTATCACATTCACATTTTTCCAATTATATGGAACAAATGACTTGTTATTAAGGTAAACATGGCACTTAAAATATTGTTTGAACACTTAATAGTTTCTTTTGTGAATGTTTGGGCGATAAGTGACAAGCACAAACAATAAGTTCTTTAATCACAATGACATTGTAAAGTTTGAGAACATTTCCTCAATTTATTTTGCAAAAGGTGACATATAGGCCTGTTGGGCCAGGTGTATTTTGTATTTGTACATGAAATGTGTTGATATTTATATATATGTACACATGTCACTATAATAAAAGAATATTATCTTATCTTGTCTATAAAAATGTGTTTTTTTGTTGTGTGTGGGGGGGGGAATGCAAAACTTAACAATAAAATTGATAAGCTTAATATCCACGTTTTTGTACTTTGAGACATAGATTAGTAACAAATATTTTGAACTTAAATATTTTACACTGATTGGGAAAAAGGTTCTTAAAGCTTACATTAATAGTTCCTGGGTTGGATCAGTACTTTGCACCTGGGAAGGTCTTGAAAAATCTTTGTCAAAAATGGGTATCTAATCTACAAACTTTGAATCTATAGTCGAGTATGCGAAACAAACAAGATAGCGAAGACTTTACTGTTTGACAGTATTGGAAATCCTTTTAACATTAAATATTTTTCTGATTATTGCCACACCTAAAATGATAGCACCTGCAAATATTGCAAAAGTAAAGTATCAAATGCACATCTGAAAGAAAAATGCTTAAAGTAAAAGATCAAATGTACATTTGAAAAAAAAAATGCTTAAGTACATTGGTTTTGGAATACAATAAGTTATCAAGCCAGAGAAAACAAAAAGTGAAAATAGGCCTAAAATAATATGAGAATAAGTTTTAACAGTCAATTCTGTTCTTACAAAACATCCATGTTTACAGATGATGCTTACAGCCTTTATTTCGGACCATGCTTTTACAAAGAATGATATTTAAATATTATCCTTTTTGACCTACCCAGTTGGCCAAGTGGTTAGAGCATCCACTGTGGGAGCAGGAGGTCGTTGGTTCGATCCCCAGCCACGACATACCAAATTCATAAAAAATGGTACTGACAGTTATACTACTGTTATAGCTCCCTTGCTTGGCACTCAGCATATAAGGGTAGTTTGCCTGGTGTAAGGAAAATGTGACTGGGTGTGGCATCATGCCACATGTCTACGGCATGATACTGCAGTGTGGCAGCACTATATCTGTCTCAAATAGACATTGTCTCCAAATTACTGAAATACTGTTGGCGGGACATTAAATCCAACAAACAAACATAACATTTCTGTGCTGCATAAGAATTACAAAAAATTTTTTTAAAAGGATTAATATTCTCAAACTGGTAAAGTGGTACTGGTATAGTTCCTTTGAATGGTGCTAACCATTTAAAGGTACCGGTATATCCAATACTGGTTGACCCAGTGTCAGGATAATATGACTGTGTACAGTATCCTGCCATGTTTTTGAAGTAATACTGCAATGTGGCAGCACTATATCTGTCTCAAGTACATAGTCTCAAAATAACTGAAATACCGTGAATTGGATATTATACATGTACCAGGTTTACTCAACAAACTTTGTTCTCAAAGTGAGATATTTAAGATTTTTTTTTTACACTTTTAAGTCTGGACAATTTCATATTTATCTGCAATTTCCTTTAACAATGGTGCTTGAAGATTTACAAGACAGCAGCAAACCTGAAAATTTTTTGTTGATAAATGCCTGTATTGGGCAGGTATGTGACTTAAAATGTCATTATTCTTTATACGTTCATTAGTTTGCTCAACATGAATCCTACTTCTTCCAATCTTAAAACAAAGTTCTGCCTCCTCTTTGGTAAAATGACCTTTGCTTGACATGAAAGGAGGAATATTTAGTGAAACGCCAGCAGGCAGTTTGTCAAATATATTGAAACCTTTGTCAGCCAATATCATGTCGCCTGGCTGTAACTGGTCAAGTAACCTAGAGTGTTCTACAATGGCTGCATCTGATGTTGACCCTGGATACAATTAGAACAATATACTAATGCTGCATTAGGAGCGACACAGGTAACGGCTTTGACAGTATGCCTACTTTTGTAGTTACTGTACGAAAGAGACTGACAGTTCATGTCAGATGGAACATCTTGAAAGACCTCTGTAGCATCCATAGCTATCCTGGCAGAACTAAAGTCTTCAAAAGATTTTGGCATAGACCCCTTACATTTCAACTGACTAGGGATACCAACAGCTTTCAAGACACCATCATATAAAATTTCATGCAGCACAGAAATGTAAGTGTTGATAACATTTGCAGTGTTCCCACGCCTTTTCTAATCAAGGGGTTCATGGAACCGCCTGTGAGCCACAATTTTCAGTTCTGGGGGTTCCGTGTGAAAATTGGGGGTACCAACATAAAAAATGCTTTGTTACTGAATACAATGTCTGTATTCCTTCTTTTCTACGTCGTAGCAATGCATAGTTTTATTATCATCGTCTAAACGAAGCCACGGAAATGTCAACCAATGTTTTTGGAATGTTTTTATTTCTGGCCTCTTTTTAATGGTATTTACATCGCTTGGACTGTCATCTTGTTGCTGAACATTATCGGAATCGGCTGCAGGTGCTGGGGAAGTTATTTTCCACAGGCCGGTCAGTGTAGACTGTTTTCCCCGACATTTTATGCAGACGCACATTCGTAAACAAATTCGGAACACTCGAACCTTATCGTACGTACCCTCAAGAGTTACTTCCCATAATTGTGCTATTTTTAGAGCGAGGAATTTCCGAAGCATCATTTATCGATTTTCATGCTATAAAACACAAGGCTACGACAAACGTGTAGGTATTCAAGTTCGTGTAAATATAAAAAATGAAGGAAAGGAAAGTAAAACCGTAGGCATTTTGCGTACGTTCTGGTCACGTAGAGAAGACTAGTATTCTGATATATTGTACGTTTTTTCAGCGTTCTGTACGTGATTCATGTACATTTGTGCGTGAATGGGAACACTGATTTGACACAGTTGCCCTGCTTGTATTGAATCTCTCTGCTAAATCTAAGTCCTTGCAGTTTAACCTTAACTTCATCAGGACCATTAAGAGTTGGTCTTCTAGACTGAAACAGGTAACTGTCCATCCAGCATAATAATTGAAAGGTGCCATTCTTTTAAGCATGTTGGCCAACACGTTGAAAACATCCGCTGGCAAGGAAGTATACAGCAACATCTGTGAATAAAACAAAAGCATTTTGTTGATATGATGAAGACAAATCGTAGATGTGTGGACCCAGAATTTATTTTTTTTGCGGCGGCGGTGGGGGATAATTACCATGCCCAGTTCTAAGTATGAAATTCACTAACTGTACATGGGGGGGTGGGGGAGACCACACCTGAAAATCACGGTACGAGGAGGGGATGCCAAATTCCAGGGGGGTCATGTCCCTTTTCCCCACTATTTTATGCATGATTAAGGCATATTAGCCAATTCTCAGGTATGGTCAGGACCCACGGTACCCCCCTCTGAATCTGCCTCTATATGACGATTTGATTAGTATATCTACCATTGCCCAAAAGTGTGTTTGTACTTATGGCAGAGACAGGAAATTATTAATGCAAAACAATACATTTTCCTTCATATCGTTAAAAATCATCATATTTACCAGAAATATATTTGCTTTAGATGGGGAGGAAATTAGCATTGAATAATTATATAGAGGCTAACCTTATCTGTGTCTTGAATGATGTCCTGTAACTTCATTTTTGGTTTTCGCAGCCGTAACGTTTCTACTTCTCTTTCCAGACCAGCTATCTCCATTTCCAGGTCTTGAACTAAAAGAACAGTTAATGGTTAAAACCCCTATCATAAAGATATTTTGGGCAGATTATAACTTGGCATTTGGAGACCCTTTAAGTCACCATGTACTTCGGCACAGAGTAGTTCTCGCATCTTGTACTTAATTTTTAAGTCAAATGAACATGAGATTGTGGTCATTTTGTGGTTATAATGTTGGACCTGTTATCCAGATACCCAAGTTCGATCCCCAGCTGTGCCAAGGCAAATTTCCAGCTTCATAATATATTCTTAATATGGGTATTCAACATAAACCTACTTCAAGCAACTGCTCTTTCAACTCAATAACTGAAGATTTTATTAACTTTCTTAAGATGCTTTTTTTCCTTAATTCAGCCGGACAGCAAGTGATCAAGTTAAATATAAAAGGAATGGTTTTTGCATAAACAAGTTTATTATATTTATTCATATATACCAGATTTCACTTGTACTGTGTGTTCTCCATCAGTATCCTCACAGTCAGGAATTTGTAGATGGTAGCTGTGATCCATCCCCTATAGCTCCATGTTCCTCAGTTGTGGACACTATCTCACTAACTGACTCTACCTTTTGTCTTTTTTGTCTATATTGGAAAGAAGCAGTTACTGTAATATCATTTTGATAAATAAAAACCTAAAAGCTGTTTTTGTTAAAGTGATGATGGTTTTGAGCTTTTGTAAACTTTGCCTTTGTTATTGAAATATTACAGGGCTTTTTTTCCTTCTATATTAGAGGCCGATCTTCGGTGACTTCCCTATCGTAAAAAGGCTATATTTTTCCCATTTTTTGCCAAAAGAATTCCCAAAATCTAATGATAAAATTCCCAATATGTTCCAACTATTTTTCTCCTTAAACCTATAGGCGAATATTCATTAATACAGAGAAAAAAAACCCAGTAATGCAGTTGTTTCCGTAATGCACAAAATTATACGTCACTCTACACTGCATACTACTTAAAGTAAAGCACCTGCTGTTCGATGACGCAATATTACTGTGTATACATGTGAATTGAGTCTACCTTTTTCCCAAAACGCCCCGAAATCGCGTTTCAATTTCCCAAAATAGAAGGCTAAGGCCCCTTCCCAAATTTAGGAAAAAAAGCCCTGTATTAATTACAACATGTGGTGTGTGTACTAAAAACATACTTCAATTAAATGAGTGCTGTCTGGAAACTTTACAAATCAAAAATCATTTTGTAAAGCCAATACCCTGCTAGCTTATGCAAATATTATGCCTACAGCAATATTGGTAAGTACCTTTATTCTGCTTCAATCAGTTTTGTTTCTCAGGTTTAACGTCCAAGCAACAATATTTTAGTCATTTGAAGACTCAGTCTAATTGAAACTAGGAATTAGTCAATAATATGAAGTCCTATTGAGACAGATTATTACTGTGATATAGTGTTGCCACAAGAGATATGTGACATGATACCTAACCCATGCAGTCTCATTATCCTGACATAGTGTCAATCATTTCAGGAACTGAGTGCGAGGTTCATCAGTTTAAACATTTGCTTTTATAAAGTTCCATCTGGAATGATAATATTATTATAATATTTTGTTAGACAATTATTTCTGGTTGAAAATAATAAAACATTCTTATTCATGTATACCTTTGTGGTGTGGGTATCTCTGGAAAGCTGCCAACATTTTTGCTGAATGTGAAAATGGTTGGTCCATTTTCCTTCTTGCCATCAATGAAGTGACAGCTGCAAATTCGGTCATTGCTGTTGACCTCCCTGTCTGCACGTCTGAAAAGGTCCAACAAAAATAGTTCATACAATGATGAATCAACATTTCATAGTATGATTACATATATGTATATGCAAAAGCACTGCTTATTTAGTGCCATGTCATTTTCGCAAAAACCATAAAGTTTCATCACTGCCAGGGTGATGTTTAATACATGTAATAAATGGATTCTACATGTTGATCTTCATAGCTTTAAATTTAAATGTGCTAATAACCGCTGTCTTAAATACTCTCGTTGAAATACTTTTCAAATCCTTTGGTTAACGATAATAATAGTTATAATATCCATTTTGGATAATATCGGAGTCATTTACGAGAAATATCCGAAGTACTGTTCCATGTCCGAAATAGGGCGACATTTATAAATACGATAGAAATAAAGGGTTTCATTTGGTCAGATATGGACAAAACTAAATTTAGAAACATATTTGCCCCCTCAATATAGGTTTATTATGATGAAAATCATTAAAACCACGAAAATTCATAAACTTTTTTAAAATATCCGAAGCAATAGTCACCACCCGAAATAGGGCTGCTTTATTTAAACACTGAAATCTAAACGTTAAATATTGTTAGATCATCGCCATACCTACAGCAATCGACCCATTTTTTCTCCTTTCCTTCACGTTCGTGGGGAAGCGAAACAGACTACAGGTCTGTTTTCCACCGGTTCGGTGGGAACATCCGTAGGCCTACACCATCGTCTGCCGATGTACCCGGAAGTGGAATTTCAAAAGTGAAAGTAAACGAGACTTACGCGCCCTTATATAGGGATGCTGACCTGAAAAATCTCCGAATTTTGCTGCGATTTGTGCCACTTTGCGCATTAATTTTTTCATTACAATTTATTAATTGTGAATTCCAGCACCAATTTCAAACACATTTCAATTTAGCATTGATATACATAATGCAGCCGTATTGAAATAAACAAAGAACTAATCATCATTGAGAAATTATAAAGGAAGAAGAATTTGGAACTATTTTTTCCGCGCAGTAAACAAGCGGGAAATCTGAATGTTGTGTAGTACAAAATTGTTGCTTCCATAGAACAGGGTAGCAAGCAACCCTGTTCAAAAACCAGGTCAGGCTAAAACAAAATCTCAGTATATGCTTTGCTTTCTGCATATAAAGCTATTTTCAAGACTGGTTTCAGTATAAAATTGTGAAAGATAATGCCAAAAAGAGTTAACACCATGCCTTTCTGATGAAAAAAGGTGAAATACTGTCAGCAGAACAATAACTGCTAACGTACCAAAAAAAGAGAATAGAAGGGGAGCAACTCTCCCTTAGCAACACAACTCTATGGACATCCATCACGTCTTTCATTATTCTGCTGCCAGCTATGCTCTTAATTAGAGTTCAGGTATCAATCTAGCTGCAAGTTTATACATATTGTGGTTGGTATTTTAGAATCATTTCCTTTTGGGCACATGAAATGGGTTCAGCATATAAGTTTTTCACTCCATTCACATACACATCGAGTATGTTTAAAAACAGCTCTCATTCCAGATGGAATGAGTTTCCAACTGGTTGCCTGAGAAAATATTTGTTAGATTGAATAAATTTGTATTAACATCTAAACAAGACCTTTATATTAGATTTATATTTATAGAATATCTCCTGATCTATAGATGTACAAACCGTACAAAATGGTTGTTATTAATAGAATGTTGAATGCGCCGTTTTCAAAGTGACCCTAGGCACACATGTAGCTGAGGTCTACTGTGTTTATTTTTCTTAGCCTGTTCCGACGCACTTTTCAGATTATCGATTTAAAAAAATAAATATTTATAGTAAATATATTGAATGTTCCAAATGAAGTGTTTCATCGTGTTTTGCTGATATCGTAATTTAGCCCTTCTTGGTAAGAGCGGTACCATAGGATTTTTTTCACGTGTCAGTGTCAGCATAAACCGAGTTCTATACTTACATAATTCTTAATATTTCCAACATATTTCAGTATTATATTGAAAACACTGTTATGAAAGGCAGTTCATATGCCCCCTATGCAAATCTCCTTAACGGGTAGACCTGGAATATACGAATGACTATGATGAAAATGCAGCCTTTAGTATGGATTACATCCCTGTAAACTTTCACTCCTGAAATGAGACAACCTGTAGCCGATACAAATTGTTTTCAAAATATTTTCATAAATGAATAGTTCACTGTATGATACCTCCTAGGCAAACTCATTTCACGAGTCCCCCGGAACTGGCTAAATGCTCCATAACAATAGAGATTCATTTTCCATTTTATAAAAATGAAATTCTGAACGTACGTAGTTTAGACACTTTATAGTAAATGTACAACGTCTGAAACATTAATCTTTACCGATTTAAAGCAAATGAAGAAAAAATCAATCGCCATTATTGGCAAATACATTGTGCTAATACTAGGAGCTTGACGTCACCTCTACATGGTAGAATGCGGCAAATATAATATTATGGATATATATATTTTTTACTCTGCAAAACAAATTTACCGAACATATATCCCTCGTGAGTAAGTCAATATATGGGAAAATAAAATGTGAAAGTTTCAGTTTGGAACGCCGTATTTTAAAGGCATACACGCTCACTTCAGTTTTTTACTATTTAGTCAAAGAAGGAGAATTAATACTAGCCACGAGAATTCTTTTAAATTTTGCATGATTATAGAGAATTACACTAGAAACATTTATGGGAAAAAATGAGGCCACTATTCTACTTTTTGAGTTATCTGCCCCTATTAATGAGAGTTTTGTTTTACAAATTCGATGCAACAGATTTTATACTATAGTTGCATACGCGAATATAAAGAAATATTCTTAATTTACTTAAGAAAAACGCAGTATTTTTATTTGCTGAAGCATAATGAAAAATCTATTGAATAGAATTGTTTTAAACTTTGCAAACAATAATGTGAAATATTGGCTTGATTTATCTGCCCTTGAAAATGACAGAGCAAAAATCTCACTTTCAGGGGCAAATAACTCAAAAAGTAGAATGGTGACCCCAATTTTTATCACATAAATTTGTTTCTAGTATAATTCTCTATAATCATACAAAATTTAAGAAAATCTTCATGTCTAGCTTTGTCTATATAGTAAAAAAAAAACTGTATTGGGCGCGTATGCCTTTAAAGTAGTTACAAGCGGAATACGTCGGAATCGGTGATGCGTCAGAACTGACTAAACAATTGTGTTAAACCTCTCAATGGTTTAAATCTATTCTTTAAAGAACTTAAATTACAAAAATACATTTTAATTTATTTTTTAATGAGTAAATAACAAAACAATGCTAAACAAGTCTATATATTATACAGAAACAGGACTGAGCAGGAGAGACACATTTGATTTTTTTTCTACATACTCATAGTTCAAAATATACTATTGTTTTATAAATCTTTAGAACCTTACTGTCTATAACATATTGTAAGAACATGCAAGATTTTATTGTTGAATAAATATGTAAAAAATATATACTTTAACTTCGCCGTTAAGCATTTGATAATCAGCAATAAATGAAGTAAGTTCCAAGAATTTTTTTTTCAGTCACTCAAAGGTGACCCATTTATTATCTCCGTCATAGATATAAAGGGGTCGGAGAGCCATCCCCCATATACCTTACAAACATTTTGTTAAACAATGAAAATAAAGGATATTAGCAAAAAAGATATATATGATGTACAATGTTATACTATATGTGAGATAAATGACTTCACAAAAGCGGTATTTATATTTTTTTCATTATAGAATGATTTAAGAACAATTAAATCTTGGTGTAAATAATCTAAAATGTTATTAAATTTGCTTCTTCTTTCACTAATGAAATAAGTTCGATATATGCAATATCCAATTTGACACAGTATAGTATTTACTAAGTTATATTCACATGAATATATTTTATAGCCTACAATAATGTTTTCCAAAGTATTCATTGGTTTATCTATGCCACACCTTTTAAATATTTTTTTAATTGTATTCCAGAAATGTTTAAGATATCGACATGAAATGAAGAAATGGTCATAATCTTCTATTTCCTTACAAAAAAATACAAAGTGGAGAATCTCTCATCTTCCAGTTAAATAGATTAAGATTTATTGAAGTGAGATTGTTATGAGCTTTATACTTAAACTGTTTAACTGTGTTATCAGGAATTAATTTATGTAGAATGTAGTTCCAAGAATTAGATTGCCAGTTCACTCTGGTTAAAGAAAACTGTCTACTTCTCTTTTTACTTCTCTATTCTTAATCTTACACTAACTTTGAAATAATATTGTTTGAAATCCCTGTGCATCTTTCAAAGTCCGAAAAGATCGAAAATCCTAAAAGAAAGAGCCTAAAAGAAAGAGCCTAAAAGAAAGGTCCCGAACAAAGGGTAACATCCCTTTATATACCACTGCTTTCCTGGACAACACGAACTCCAGAGCTTTTAGCTAGCTGCAAAATATGGTTGTTAGCATCGTACGTGGTATACTCCAACAGTATATCATAACATGCTAAGATTTGTGGTTCTAACCGATGACAGACTGATTCCAAATATGGCTGTTAGAATTGTAAATAGGTATGGTGCTAGCCGATGACAGCCTGATTCCAAATATGGCTGTTAGCATTGTAAATAGGTATGGTGCTAGCCGATGACAGACTGATTCCAAATATGGCTGTTAGAATTGTAAATAGGTATGGTGCTAGCCGATGACAGCCTGATTCCAAATATGGCTGTTAGAATTGTAAATAGGTATGGTGCTAGTCGATGACAAGACAGCCACAACAGACTCCTTGGTCGTCTTCACCCCAAATACGATATACTGCCCCCTTCTGGATTTTGAATCTGTTCTCTGACCAGCATCTCTCTTAGATACTCCCAGAATATGTGGTCAAAGAGTATTAGGAGCCCCGTCTGGTAAATCTCAATAATAGCCCAGGTTGCACGCCGTGGGGACTATCACAGACTTTACAGCTTTTACTCCTGGATGAAGTAACATTTCTTGCACAAGGAAACTAGCAGTGTCCTTGACGGGATTCGAATTCGGGTTCCCTCTAACGCGGTGTACTGCTCCCCTCATGGCCCTGAAAACATATTGGTTTTATTACAAAAGTAAAAATAAACACTTTTTTCTTTCTTAATCTGATCTTAGTGTTACAGAAATAATTGTCAGAGAGAGAGAGAGTGGGATAGAGAGAGAACAAAAAATAATGGCCCTACTGAGATTTGAACCCCAAGCTTACAATTTCAAAGCATTTGACAGTTAGTCTTTTTATGGATGCTAACATGTTAAAGTCCCAGAACCTAACTGCGTTTGATAGAGAAATGATTGAGGTGAAGAAGAAGGTGAATCGGCCCCAAGTCGCTGAGTCACTAAAACCTCTGTACCACTATACTACGTTGGCACGGCGTTGTTTAATTTTCCAGAGCGCCGTGAGATCGAAAGAAAAATCTGATATTTTTCGCGAATATGTCTCACAGCGACCAAGACTTTGCTACAGAGCTTCTATGGCGATCTATTGCCTTCCTACGGAGTTTTAGTTGGCGATGTTTGCGATCGCACGGCGCATCCACTGCGCGCACAGCGCTTTCACGGCGATCACACTGCGCTTCCACGCCGCTCACACACATAGTGCAAAAGCGCGGTAGAGACGCAGTGACATCTCAGAGAACGCCGCACTATCTCCGTGCAAGCTCCACGGATAGCCACAGCATTCGCACTGCTGTTGCGTTGTGGAGACCTTACTGGGCCACCAAGGCGTCCTTACGGCGATCCCACTGCTCTCCTCTCAGAACGCCGAGTGACGGCGTTTGTTTTGTGTATGCTCAAAGTGCGCGCCGTCGGGCGGTGTTCTATGCAATCCTAACGCGTCTATTAGCGATGCTACTGAAATGTTGCTGCGATGCTTGCGATCGTACTGCGTCACCTCGGCGTTCTGAATTTTTCTTGGACGCCGTGAGAACGCCGCCCTAATGTGACAGGAGTTAAAGTGACCCCAGTGCCTTGTGGCCCCAGATATGAATTCCTGAATCGACAAACGGGTATTATATGGCGTCTTAAGAATACCTTTCGTAATATATGTATATAAACTTTTTATCATCTTTTCTTATATTTCGTAGTTCAATGAATATAGACAATGTACTTTGTACAAGTCATATAAAGATTCTATTATGTCTTTCTATTGACCTGTTAGCGGTTTAATTCGATATTATGATTAAAGGTCGTATGTTTATATATTTACATTAGCTAGAAATAGAATAGTTATTGTACGAGTATGTTGAAAAACGATATTATATATATTATTATTTTTATTATATAAAAGTTTTCCAATAAAGAATGATGAACTTAGGCAATACCGGCTTAAAATAGAAGTCATACTACAGTAAAACACTTTTATAGGCTTAAGCACTATGATATTAAGACGTTTAGCAAATATTTTTGCCTTGCGGTTAAAAATGTTTAGTGAACAAACGATTCTATAAAATAGCCTGTTGCTAACAACACACGGTTACTAGGCTACTACAGCTTTGGTAGTGACGTTGAAAAACAACAACAACAACAACAAACAGTAAAGTAACAGGACGTGGCTTGTACAAATGTGCAATGTATGTTCTGTCTAGAAATAAAATCGCGAAATATATTATAATTTAAAAGAAGAAAGTTCACTAAGTTCACTTTGCTGTGTGTAGTTGGATGGAAGGATATATTCTGCAACTGATGGAGTCACAACTTTCTTGATTTTTCTATACCTTCAAGCTCTCAATAAAATAGGAAGTCAGCCCAAATTTGTGGCCAATTAGAAGGTCTGAAAATTCAAAATTATCAGTGATTTATTTCAATAGAATACTGATCTATTTTCTATCTTACCATTATCAAAATAAACCGATCTACAAAATTTGAAGAAAAAAAATCAAGTGTTTCCCAGATTTAGGGCGACGAAGTCGGACAGAGTCTAATGAGACATTCTCCAGACAATATAAGCCACGCTCACTGTGCTCGTTTCGGTCTTATATTGTTTGTAGAATTTCTTGATAGACTATATCCTATACAAAGATGTTCTTTCGAAAAACATCGTCGGTCACTCCAAGACAAGATCGATTGATCGGGCGTGTGTATCCGACGATGCCGATACGTCATTCCCTTAGTTTGGCATGTCCATCTTCACGCCTGAACGTGTATCGATACCCAGTTTGGGGCGAGGGTAAGATGTCCCTGTTATGCTCAGTTGAGAACTATCCTTTTGACGACAATGTAAAGCCGGATTTTTCATATGAGGAAGCCTTCCAGCTGGCTTGCGGTAGGTCGGTGGTTCTACCCGGGTACCTCTGTGTACCCGGGGTCTTCCTCCACCTGTAATTAGCTGGACGTCGCTATATGATTGAAATACTATCGCAGCGACGGTAAACCCCAATACAACAACACCAACAATGTAAAGCATGATATTTTTCATTTTCGTATTGAAAGCCAGATGAAAAATATAATCGGGATAAAGGGGTGTTTATTTAATAAGGGTACAAACTCATAGAGAAAGAATGGCCCCGTACCTCACTGTGCAGACACTGCACGTGCAAATAGTGCCTTATATTATCTAATTAACTAAATATTTTAAGCTTGTGAAGACCTAAGTAAAAAAGCGAAATATATAAATTCAGCCAGATTGTTGATTGTTCTTGTTGATGAGGTTGATGTTAAGCAAACTTTCTTAAATTAGGCCAGTGACAATAGTATTGATGTAGAAACTTTTTTTCTTAATTCCCGATTTTTGGACATATCAGTAGAAAGTGATAATCACTTTCTATCATATTCTTTGAACAATGTTGACATATCATCTCAGTCCTGTCTAGATTTATGTGTCTTCCGGTTTCTGTTAAAACTTTATGTGAGGAAAGCCTACATTTTGCCTTACTTACTTTATAGTTATCGATATTTATGCAATTAAAATATTTCTCAATTTCAAAATCATTTTAAATTAACTGCAAAAGTGTATTCTATTTGATGTGTCGATATTATTATGCCATGTTTGCACATTGACACTTATTATTTTTTTATTTTTGACACTTTAATCTGTAAAATTTACAGTTTAAACTAAAATTCACACTTTTTTTTCTGTAAATTTTACAGTTTAAACTGTAAATTTTACACTTTAATCTGTAAAATTCACACTTTTTTCTTTAAATTTTACACTTTAAACTGTAAAATTCACACTTTTTTCTGTAAAATTCACACTTTTTTCTGTAAATTTTACACTTTAATTTGTAAACTTTGCAGATTTTAATCAGTGAGTTTTGGATGTCAGGGGAGGTGTACTTCATTCTAGGACTGCATGTAGAAAGATGGTCTGCCAACAGCTTGTTGTGTTTTGCTTGAAAGTGCAGTAACATTTGAAAGTTGCTGTAATTATCATCATGACCACGCGGAGCAAAATTTTGTTTTCCACAAAGGATAATTGTCTCTACTATTGCAGTGAGGATCTTGCGATTTTTTTCGCACGGTTTCGTTATAATGTGATAGTAATGAGCGTTCTATGTCTTTCTTATCTCCAGATATCACAGCTAGGTAATTTTCAGCTGCTATAAGTTGATTGCCATGGAATTGGCTATGTACATGGCGCTCCACTATCTTTCTAAAGTTACACCAATCAGTGATTCATTCTCATAGCAATTAATTTGTAGATGTAAAAATAATAATAATAATAATAATAATAATAATAATGATAATAATGAAAATGATAATAGAATTTTTTATTATTTTAAAATTGAAAAAAAAAGATTCCAACTCGGTTTGAAAAATTCCTAGCCCGACAATTTAACCACTACGCCAGTGAGGTTACTCGCTTTAAAAGTCATTTCTAAGTGTAGGCAAGGTCTGTCGACCGACAAACCTGCACCCTCTATTTTTCTGATGCCACTTCTTTACTACATTTCGTATAAATCTACCTTTAAGGACCATATATTCATAAACATGTATGCTAGTCTATATTAAATCTATATTAGATCTATTAGATCTATTGCTATACTTCTTTAAACCAGATCAGCTGCATGAAAAATTGAAGGTTAAATAATTTTAAATAGATCTGTTGTTAATATATTTATCTACCTTGTTGGGAATTAAAATCCAGGACATCATCCCAAGATCTTTCTTCGATTCTTCTATCAACTTAAGATACGTTGAAAACATCGCAATACGGCGAAGAGTGCGGTGTCGCCATTTTAAAAAGTACAGCTTTAAAAACTAAGGGACGGAACTGCGTCATCACGTCATTACGACATGATTGTTTTTATTTATTTCCCTTAAAATTTTTTTTTTATTTTTTTATTTTTTTATTTTTAGCTCACCTGAGCTTTTGTGATCGCAATTCGTCCGGCGTCCGTCGTCGTGCGTCGTGAGTCGTGCGTCGTCCGTCGTCAACAATTTGCTTTAAACGACATCTCCTCTGAAACCGCTGGACAGAATTTAATGAAACTTGGCAGGAATGTTCCTTGGGTGAGGCTCTACAAAAGTTGCTAAAATAAAGTTGATCCATGTAGAACTCTGGTTGCCATGGCTACAAAAAGAAAAATAATTTGAAAACTTTAAAAATCATCTCCTTCAAAACTACTGGCAAGATTTCAAAATAATTTGGTACAGATGTTCCTTGGGTCAACCTCTACCAAAGTTGCTAAAATTATTCCGATCCGTAAAAAAACATGGCCGCCAGTGGCGGGGCTTATTTGCCTTATATGTATAAAGAGAAACCTTTAAACATCATCTCCTATGAAACCACTGGACAGAATTTGATTAAACTTGGCAGGGATGATCCTTGGGTCAACCTTCACAAAAGTTGCTAAAATAAACTTGATGCATGTAGAACTCTGGTTGCCATGGCAACAAAAAGAAAAAATTATGAAAACTTTAAAAATCATCTTCTTCAAAACTACTGGCCAGATTTCAAAATAAATTGGTACAGATGTTCCTTGGGTCAACCTCTACCAAAGTTGCTAAAATTATTCCGATCCGTAAAAAACATGGCCGCCAGGGGCGAACTTCCTTAATGTTATTGAGAAACCTTTAAACAACATCTCCTCTGAAACCACTGGACAGAATTTGATTAAACTTGGCAGGGATGATCCTTGGGTCAACCTTCACAAAAGTTGCTAAAATAAACTTGATCCATGTAGAACTCTGGTTGCCATGGCAACAAAAAGAAAAAAATATGAAAAAATTAAAAATCATCTTCTTCAAAACTACTGGCCAGATTTCAAAATAAATTGGTACAGATGTTCCTTGGGTCAACCTCTACCAAAGTTGCTAAAATTATTCCGATCCGTAAAAAACATGGCCGCCAGGGGCGAACTTATTTGCCTTATATGTATATTGAGAAACCTTTAAACAACATCTCCTCTGCAACCACTGGACAGAATTTGATTAAACTTGGCAGGGATGATCCTTGGGTCAACCTTCACAAAAGTTGCTAAAATAAACTTGATCCATGTAGAACTCTGGTTGCCATGGCAACAAAAAGAAAAATAATTTGAAAACTTTAAAAATCATCTTCTTCAAAACTACTGGCCAGATTTTAAAATAATTTGGTACAGATGTTCCTTGGGTCAACCTCTACCAAAGTTGCTAAAATTATTCCGATCCGTAAAAAAACCATGGCCGCCACATTTGCCTTATATGTATATAGAGAAACCTTTAAACAACATCTCCTCTGAAACCACAGGACAGAATTTGATTAAACTTGGCAGGGATGATCCTTGGGTCAACCTTCACGAAAGTTGCTAAAATAAACTTGATGCATGTAGAACTCTGGTTGCCATGGCAACAAAAAGAAAATAAAATGAAAACTTTAAAAATCATCTTCTTCAAAACTACTGGCCAGATTTCAAAATAAATTGGTACAGATGTTCCTTGGGTCAACCTCTACCAAAGTTGCTAAATTTTTTCCGATCCGTTAAAAACATGGCCGCCAGGGGCGGGGCTTATTTGCCTTATATGTATATAGGGAAAACTTTAATCAACATTTACTCTGAAACCACTGGACAGAATTTGATTAAACTTGGCAGGAATGATCATTGGGTCAACCTTCACAAAAGTTCCTAAAATAAACTTGATCCATATAGAACTCTGGTTGCCATGGCAACAAAAAGAAAAAAAAATATGAAAACTTTAAAAATCATCTTCTTCAAAACTACTGGCCAAATTTTAAAACAAATTGGTACAGATGTTCCTTGGGTCAACCTATTTATCTCAGGTGAGCGATTTAGGGCCATCATGGGCCTCTTGTTTAATTTACGAAATCCTCTGCAGAACAATTAACTTGCACAAAGCATTTTAAACATACCCCCCCCCCCCTTAGCCACCGATTTATATTGCATATTTAGGCCATAAAGATTTTTTCATTTTCGGGATCGATTTGTACTCAATTGAGTACATGAGTACGCCTGGCTACGCCGCTGATTTGAATTCAAAAGTGCATGCATGATGATAACAAGGTAACATGTGTTGTTTTTTCGGCGTAGCTGTATAATTTCGATTTCAACTCGCATCTTAAACCAATCAAATGTACGCTAACATCGGTAAATAATTCTAAGCTGAATAAAAGGACTCCTGTTATTGGTTAACGCATCGTTATGGACTATAAAATTACTGTAAATAAGGGGTGCAGCTTGTATATATCATTCAGCTTGGCGATATTACTTTTCTTTTTGATGTAAACATGAAAGTAATTTCAGTAAGTTAAATACAATCCTTTTCCATCAATTGAGGAATGCTACTTTGTGAAAATGATTTAAAACAACAAAAAAGAATCCACCGTGTTATGACATGAAACCCCTTAATTACTATGTATATTGAATTCTTCCAGCCTGCCGAGATGCTCTCATTGAAAATTAATTCGCCAAAACCAAAATAACTAATAACGCTTTTATATCATAATTGTCATATGCAATAATGATATGAACAAATATCAAACAAGTCTATTTACAGATATAATTTTTTGTATTACCGTCTATAAATAAGTATATTTCATAGAAAAAATACTGAACTATTTCTAGAGCGTATTAAATTTGTTGTGCGTCGGTCTTTCGCGCGCTTTTCCTCGGAATGTTCTAGAAGACTGGAAATCTCGTTTTTCTTTCATCCTACGCCGAATATCTTTTTTAAAGATATTTCTTGTTTCTGGTACACTGGTTGTATTAGATCATGATTTAAAACGGAATTTTTAAAATCATACTGAAAATAATTCCTTGCAGTAGAGAAATAATTATTTTATCTAAAAAAATCCATTCTTTTTTTTTTGAAAGTTTGCAATATTCAGTGTTCTGCTGTATGCCTAAACATTATTTTCTGGTGGCTTTTACAGGAGTTTCCTATCTCTGTTTAATATAGTTTTGTTATTTGTGCTCTTGTAGTGGGGATAAAATGACACGCACAATCTTTATAAAAGTACATTTAATTGTTAGATAAACAAATCAGCCGCATGCGCACGTCTTCACTGTTGTATACGAGAGAAGTTCAGTACATTCAAAGCGAATTGATCCCATATCTTGAATATTATTGATAACTGCCTCAGTATCATGTGTCATTAACTCTTATTTAAAGGAAGTCATTATGTCATATACACGTAGTTAGATGACCCCACCCCGCAATCGTACGTCTTTTTAAAGTGTTATTTAAGTTCAATGTTCCACTGAATATGTATACGAAACATGTTCAAATATTAGATGTTTTCCTCCGGAAATTGATTTGGAAATAGCCCCAAATGTACTCAAGCACTCACAAAAGTACGGCGTCCATATCGCAATGCGTCTGTCTAAATTTTCTACAATTAATGATCCCCTACGCAGTGTTTTTTGTATGTTTGTTGAAAGTATGTTTGTTTACTCAGGGTGAACGTCCCAGTGGCAGTATGTCATTCGTGTTGTGACTTTGTCTACATGAGCCAATTCACAACTATATCACGCTATAAACAAGTGGTATGATACTACATAGTGACATAGTGTTTGGTTAATTCTTTTAACTTAAATTCTATATGTTTTTAATGTAACTATCATACTGTTTAACTGATTTTAAAATATTGAGTACTAGTATCTTTTAGACAAGTACATTTTAATCATTGCTAATCAGTTTATTCATGATCTTATTAGGGGTGAAACATGATATTCTAAAATATTTTCATAAAGTGCATTAAGCCAGAAAGGTTTGTGGTCTGTAATAAGTATTTGTTTTAAGGCGGTATTTCTTTTTAAATAAGATTGGCAATGCTGGGGAACTTTTAACTTGTGAATAGTCAGCAAGTTTGGCTGATGTTTGGTCAGTACCTTTTAAGAATATAGTTTGGGTAACATGAATCAATATCCAGTCAGTTTGTTGGACTGAAACTGACCATGCGTTGACCTCAAGTATAGTTATTAAGGTAAAATAATTTTTTAGGAAAATATATCCGATAGATTTTAATTAAAAATTTGCATTCTTTAGTGCAGCCCTTAAATAAAGAAATTATGAAATTTAAAGAAAATCTATCAGGCCGTTTTTTCATAAATTATAAATGTTTCACTACGGTCGCGCCTTACGCCGCTTATTGACGACGTCAAAACAGACGTTTTGCGACTTTTGTAGCCTACAATTAATGTCTTGTTTTAAAGATGTAAGAATAAAAATAATACCTTCATATATTTTAAATAAAAGTAATATTTGAGAAATTGAAAGGAATTTGGTAGAATGTTAACAAACAAATAACCACCAACTTTGTTATAAATAGTTCAAGCATATATTTGAAATGCTTTTAACCCTTTCCTTCATATAGACTCATTTTGACGCACTCAATAGGTACCACATAAAGCCTGATCTGCAGAAAGCCAGACTCAAACCTTACCAAATTTAATTGTAAAATCCTCATTACCAGACCACTGAGGAGCAGCGAACAGCATAAAACCTGATCAGCCTGCGAGTTACTCGCAGGCTGATCTGGTTTTATGCTGTTCGCATAGGTCTCTTCATGGTTTTCTCTATGACGGAAAGGGTTAATGCGTGTTTTTTTCCATGAGACATGTAGCAAAGACATGCATTACAAAACATGGTTCATTTGTTAAGTATAACTACAAGTATTATATTATCATTACTGATATCAATCAAAACGAGGACAATAATGTTGATGGAAATAACAATCTTGTTTCATGATTTATAAAAGTAATCAATTTAAAATGGCAATATCACAATATGTAAAATTTAAAAAAAAAAATGAAATAAAATAAAAAAAAGTTATTGACTCATTGTCTAAACAGCTCGTACTTTGATAAAGGTAAAAATAACATAGTTGAAGATTGATAACCAAAATCTGTTTCACAAAGCCAACAACATCTGTATAGCTATGGATATAATCAATATGCGCAGCGGGACAATTAAGGTCATTAAAATACGATTTATGTAGCTGTTATTTTTTTAGAAAGACCACCACATACAAATATCGTAATATTCGTAGAGCCACCGACGCACCGCTGATCCCTCCATGAATGTGCTTCGGCAACTGGGTCTCGAACTTATGTGGTGTTTAGAGAGTCTGCGTTGATAGCTTTATTATTAGCCTAATGCAGTATGTATCGTGATTTTTTTTTTTTTGGCTTTTAACTTAAAGATCGTGCTTGAAAAATTTTCTATAGTCATTACTGGCATTGATGATTGCTTTCCTGTTGTAACTCCTCCTGAAGACTGTCGATTCAGGAATACTGAGCTTTATACATAGCCACAGTGTTCAGGGCGTATGTTTGTGCTTTTCTTTCCTTCAACAGATTTTAATTTTCACATATGTTTTGTAAAAAAATGCGATGAATAAGAAAAAAACAAAACAAAGGTCACTGTGTTCGTTTTTATGCTAGGTTTGTATATCCATGATAACTATTTTTGATAAATAGCTAAAATATACATCTCTCTTTAGAAAATCTACAAATAGAAGACAGTTCATTCATGATAATCCAATTTATCTGAATGAATGGTTTAAATATCCTCAGGTACTTCATTTTCACAGGAATGGAGGAAAAGATGGAAACGGGAGAGAAGAAATAGTTTCATTTTCAAACATTTTTAAATGTTACAGGAAATCCTTCAATGTATTTTTTTTATTTTTATTTTTCTTGTAAATATTCTTCTATGGTTGCTTGATCAAATGTGTAGGTTACCGGATTCGTTAAGGTGCTACTGAGCTGTTTCTATG